>WSYQ01000246.1:0-52665 GCA_011426435.1 Lysiphlebus fabarum | reverse complement strand
TCCCAAGAGGGTTGGTTCGTGTTACTGATACACAGTGGGTAGCAATTCATACATATGATGATACATATATATAGTCGAATATCTCCCCTTAACACATCTTTGACTAAACCATAAATACATTGTTGTTTCAATAACATACGTATTGCTATTTAAACAACATGTATTGTTATATTAACAATGCACATTGTTGTATCAATAATACTCAAAAATTTTTTTTTTTTTTTTTTTTTCAAATAAATATATTTTTATATTTTTAAATATATATATATTATTGTAACAACAATAATAATTATTCAAAAATCAACTTGTTAGTTATCAAGTAGTACAAGTCACTATTTAGTCAGACATGTTACTTTTTTATATTTTTAATTATTTTTTTTTATTATTAAATTGAATATATCTAGGCCAGATATTTTTTTGATCAATCATTTACTATTGTCCTGTACTTAAATACTTTTTTATATATATAAAAAAAAAGCTTCTATACAACATACAATACCAAAAAAGCAAAAAAAAAAAAAAAAATATAGCAATGAGTTTTGTATTGTATATTATAATGGAATAAAAAACGCTTCCACTTGTCTGTTGTGTATGTGTTCTTGTCTTGTTGCTTATATTTTTTTATAAATTTCTATCAGTATATATATATAATGGAGAGTAAAAAAATTAAAAAAAAAAATCAGAAACAAACCATCAAAAGTTGAATATATATATCTCAAAGTTTATAGTAAATAAGAGTATAGAGTTATAGTAATACAAAAAAGATAGATGGGGTAAAACGGAAACGTAGAAAAAAAAAAAAAAAGAGTATCTTCATCGAAGAATAAAACCAGAAAAATTGTCATTGTAAAAATATAAAATAGGAAAGGGATAACAATGACAATGGCTGACACAGCGATAGCTATATGACTATATATATACCGCAGATCATCCCTGGATATTAAAAAGTCAGTCTTCATTCCTCTACTATTGCACCCTATCTCATTTCACAATTCACATTCATTTATTTTTTTTTTTTTAAAAAAAACTATATATATATATATCTCGTTTTTCTTTTATCATATTCTATGTTTATTAGAGAACATTTGTATTAGTATTTTTCATATATATGTGTGTATTGATGGATTGAAAATATCAACAAATATTTTACAAAACAATACCCAATGGTACATTTGCCAGATCGTTAAAATACAAAGCATACATTAACTTGAGATTTGCAAAGGTGATATTCAATGAATATATACTTTTTTTGAAAAAAAAAATTTTTTTTTTTTAAATTTTTATTCTGTGACATTGGACTTTTACTTTTATTCTTCTGTTTTTTTTTGCGAATATTAACAATAGAAATTATGACAAAAAAATCTTTTGAATTATAAATATTTTAAGATTTTAAAAAATTTTCAAACATTTATTATCAATTTAATCAATAGATATAATTATTACATCAACTTGTAAAATTGTTGAGTCAAAAAAAAAAAACAAATAATTTTTAAAAGTTTTTAAATGATATATAATGAAATCATAATTATTATAATAGTATAACATGCAACTATATGGTCATAAATTAAATCATTTATAATGCAAATACGATACTATAGTTTTGTGACAGTATAGTCATATGGACAGTGACATTAAGTATAACCTGACAATGACATTTACCACGAAACACAGTTACATCCCCCAAATGTTACGTATATATATACATTTGAAGAAAGACAAATGACTGTATATTTGATATTGCACTAATTATGCATGTGCATCTCTTGAGATGTTAATTGATGAAAAACTTGTTAATATTTGTAAATTTAAACAAATAATTTGTAAAAAATTTCATCAAATTAAGTAAAAACTTGGAACAAAAATAAGATGCTATTTTCTAGCCTCAGGTTTTTTTTTTTTTTTTTTTTTTTTTTTTATAAAATTTACAATGTTAAATGTAAGTAAATAATAAAATAAAAAAAAAAAAAAAAAATTCTATATATAAGAATAGTATTATGCCAGAAGGGCATCATACGCGATCTTTCCCATAAGTTCTTGTTCAAAAATTGAGCTCCTGCGGCAATTTCACCCATTTTATAACCCTCATAAAATCGACAAGACGTGTTGTTTTCGTCTGTACTTATTTATTATTTTTTTTTTTTTTTCAAAAAAAAAGAATTATACATTGATGTATTATCTATAGTCTTGTATATATTCGACCCAACTTTCTCATATCCTTGAATAATTCCTTAACCTTCGATGGAATATTTAAATGACTAACCTCAAATAACATTTTGTATTTATTTATTTTTTTTTTTTGAGTCAATTTATATAAGATCAGTCAAAGAATCACAGTCACGGGACCAATAAACACATTTTTTATTTTATTTTTTTCATTTCTTTTTTGATTAAAATAATTTTTTAACTAATAATTTTTCAATTTATATTATCTATACAACATGTGTACAAACATATAAAAAATTCTCAAAAAATATATTTATATTAATTTCAATTTTCTCTAATGTATATATTGATACATGCAATATACATATTTATATATATAAAGAGACAGATCGATTATTGACATGCAACATTGAATATAAAGGGTCGTTTCATATTCACTCTTGCTGATAATAATGTACACGTTATCATTCTACAAACACTCTCTCAATAATATCAAACAATTCACACTCACATAAATTTACAGATATATATCTGATATATATATATATGTCACTATATGTGCTTTTTACTTCAACTGATTTTATATATATATACAATATGATATATTTTATGAAAAGTGCAAAAGGAAAAATTACTTTTATTTTGCAAACAATTCACAGTGTTATCAGTAATATAAATTTTATATACTTTGTTTAACATTTAGAAAAAAAAAAAAAAACAAAAAATATATAAATTATTTTTAATATAAATTAATATGTATATCAAGTTTTAAAATTTAAAACACTTGTTTTCATATTGATTATATTTAAAATTATATATATTTTTATCAATATTATTAATGAAGGTGTAAATATCATTAATAATTAATTTATAAATTATTAAATATATAAATTAACATCCAAGTAAACATGTGATAATATAAATTTTAAGTTTATATCATCATAAAATAGATAGTTTTTAATATTAATGAGTGATCAAAGTTTCTTGTCTATTATCCAAAGATTTCTCAAGAGAATAATAATATATATATATTAACCAAAAAGTTGATATATATTTGAGTTGATATTTTCAAGTGTTACAATATCAAACTAATCAAAAGACGATGTAATTATTAAAATTCATCTATAGTATGAAAAAATAACTGAAGGGATAACACAACATTCTAAATTTAATTATTAAAAAAAATATATAAAAAATTGAATAAAAAATATATATTTTTGTATAAAAATTTTTTTTATTTTTCAATGAATAAATTCAAAGTATGACTTGAAGTTTTTTTTTTTTTGTATATATATTACCTATGAATTTTTATAGTTAAAAAAAAAAAAAAAAAAAAAATAATGTTTCATGTGTTTGTGTCAAAACAAAAATCAAACGTTGGTTACATAATAGAAAATAGAAATTTGTTTACTTTGTTTTACGATCAGGACAACAGGCTCATGCTTTTTTATTGAATTTCCGTAAATCCAGTATCATTTTTTTTTTTTTTTTTTAGTCATATCTTTATATGTCTTGACTTGGAAAATAAAAAAACAAAATAAACAAAATATCAAGTTACAACGAGTGAATCATGAAGATGGAAAATAAATAAACTTTTTTTATATATACAATATAAGTATATAATGTATGTAATAGATAATGAAAATATATATATATTATAAATCATAATGCCCAAGAATATTTTTTTAAATTTACATTATTTTATATATGACTATAAGAGCTGTATCTCAGTCTCAAGAGACTCTTTTTTTATTCAATTTTTTAGCTAAACATATATAAAACCTGCATAAACAATAAAATACCTAAAAATATATATATTTATATTTAAAAAAATAAAATAAAAAAAAAAATAAACAAATCTACATTTAAAATTGATTAGACAAAATAATATAATTTAAACTTTTTAAAAACTTTATCAGTTAAATTATGATTATATATACAGTTTAAAAATTTATCATCAAAATAATTGAAAAAAATTTATAAAATTTGTTAAATTTTATATATAATGACAATAATATTGTGATGGTTTGGGTATATATATATACGATCACAACCAAAGTTTAAATGGATAAAATATATATATATATCCAAAAAAAGAGGTATATAGATAAGAAATATAGTTGATGATAATAATAAAAGTTTTAAGAAAATTCAAGTCTAAAAAAATAAAAAAAGCTTAGTATGACATGTTGGTTGTTCCATGTTTATATATATATATATGGCAAGAATAAGCGTGGAACGAATAACAATCAGCGTCCCTTGAGGTTGACGCACCAGGTGCTAGTTTGTTACTGCATCAGCTTTGTTGGCTTATAGTAAACCTTGTTCGTGTTTTACTTCTATATATATAAAAATGCCAATGAAAAGTCTGATGGTGAGAAAGTTCAACGCAACTTGCAGATGAAAAAAAAAATAAATAAATAAATAAACAAATCATCCAACCACCCATCTACCCGTAAACATAAAATTTTAACAATATTTAATTTTGATTATATATATATATATAGAGGGTTTATTGCGTGACAAGAGTCTTTATTTAATTTTCAATTTTTATTAATTTATTAACTCATTAATTTTATTTTTTCAAATTAATCAATATTATATTAGCAATAAATTTTATCTAACACTAAAAATAAAAATAGATATAGCCATAACAAAATAAAAAAATAAAAAATAAGAGGGTTGTTTTTTCTTGCAGTCAATGATTGTTAATATACATTCGATTTTAAAATTTCACATATAAAAAAAATAGACAAAATAGAAAACATATATATATATACACAGTAAAAAAAAGTTGGTAATTCGTTTGTAATTGGTAGACTTCAGTCGTTTGTTAAATTTTTGTTTGTTAATTTAACAAAAAAAAATTTGTAAAATCTTTTGACAAATTTTATTTGTTAATTTTACAAACAAAAAATTTGTAAAATGTTTTTACAAACTCTGTTTGTTAATTTTACAAATTTTTTTTTGTTAAACTAACTCGTAACATAATGTAAAAATAAAACAACAAATTTAATGTAAAAATAAAAAGAATATTTGAAAGATCATTTGATAACACATCTTCCAATGATTATAACTAAAATGGGACCACCAAGAATTCATTGGACCATGAGATACGAAAGTAAAAATGGATTTTTAAAAAGTTTCGTATACAAGTTAAAAAATTTTAAAGACATAGCACATACACTGGCTA
Organism: Lysiphlebus fabarum; assembly: GCA_011426435.1. Lineage (NCBI taxonomy): Eukaryota > Metazoa > Arthropoda > Insecta > Hymenoptera > Braconidae > Lysiphlebus > Lysiphlebus fabarum. Next base: position 47,309 of record WSYQ01000246.1, on the reverse strand, counting down.
ATCGTCATCAAAAATGTATGTTACAATCATGGAATAATAGAAAAGTTTATTGTGAAGACGAACCACAAATTAACAACACAAAAATAATATGTTTAAAATCAAGTGAATTTTGTGATATTATTAACAAAACATTAAATATAAATTCAAATAATTATATTTCTATAGGTAATAGTATTGATAAAACAAAAATTTGTAAAATTAACAAACAGCTGTTTGTAAATTTCATTTTCCAAACAAAAATTTGTAAAATTAACAAACAGTTGTTGGTAGACCTTATTTAACAAATAAAATGTTTGTTTAATTAACAAACGTTTTGTTGGTGGACCTAAATTAACAAACTGAATTTGTTAAATTTACCAACTTTTTTTTACTGTGTATTTAAAAAAAAAAAAAAAAAAACAAGAAAAAAAGGTAGACTATATACACTATTGCAAATAAATAGTCATAAAATAAGACCGCCCACTTGTTTAACTATATATATATATATATAAAATTGAAGGAGGCATTGAAAAAAGGCAACACCATCTCGATTGGAACAATTTTTTTTTTTTTTTTTATCTATTCTTTTCTGTATAAACTTTAGCAAAGATAGACACACTGGAATTTTTTTTAGATATCGCGCATAGTCAACAAAAAAAAAAAATAAATAAAAACAATTTTATTTTAGCGCATGTATATTTGAGACTTGATCTTTTATTATATTATTATATATTTATTTAATTTTTTTATTACATATTTTTATTGTATTATTTAAAATAAATATAATTAAATTGTGTAAATTATTATTTTATAAATTGATAAGTATATAAAATTATATATTTTATTTTTCATGTATATATATATAGAAAAAAAAAAAAAGGTGTGCAAACGAATAAAATAATATAATCTATTGAGTTTGAGATTCAATAGTATATGGACCAATAAGAAATAGGAAACTCGCGAAATATCGTTGGATAAAAAGTAACACTTGGTGGGATGTAGGTGGAGCTTGTTACATTAAAGCGACCGCCCAGTTAAACAGGTGGATTGTACAGGTGAATTGAAATATAAACGTGCACATGGTCCACGTGTATATTTTTTATAATGAAAATTTAAAAATTTATAATATGTATAAATAAAATATTTAAACAAAAAAAAAAAAATATATATATATTTATTTTGTCGGACTATTTTAATTTTATACTACTAGTAGTTTTATATTTTAAATAAAAATTTATTTTTTTGTCTGACTATTTTAATTTTTTACTACTTTTTTTATATTTTATATTTTTATAATATTAAAAAAAAAAAAAAAAATTAAAATAAAAAAGATTTAATAATGATTAAAAACGTGTATATGTATTTTAAAAAAAAAATTTTCAATTTTTTAAAAATGTTATTTAATTATTAAAAATGTTTCAAGTTTTAGATGCAAGAGTTGTGTGTTACCATCATGATGTTACTAAAGACATATCTATTTTATATATTTTTTTTTTTTTTTTTATATATATTTATTTACACTCAGACGATAGCAAATATTCCACGTATACCTTGATTCTACGTGCTGTACATCTATTTCATTTCTTGGTAAAGCTTTTACCTATTTGATGCACAAAAATATATATATTTTTAAACTTTAAATATTTTATTTTTCTATCTGATACTTTCATTAATAAAAATTTACTTTTTTCTAAATATTTTTATTCATTTTTTTATATATACATATAAAAAAAAAAAAGAATATTTATTATCAATAATTATTTAAAAAATATTTAAATAATTTTAAAATATATATCAATTTTATTGATTATTAATTTTACTTGAATAAATAAATTAATAAATAATTAAAAATTAAAAAAAAAAAAAAAAAAAAGTAAATGACATGAGTAGACATTTTAATCCAAACTAGTTTGTAATATTAAAAGTGCTTGTCAGTTAGGCTCATACTTAAAAATTTTAATGGACAAGTCAATTTTATTATATTGATTTTTAAGCCTTTTTTTTTCTTACCCTTTTACTATATTTTTATATAATTTTTTTTTTTTACATTAAAAAATTTATCTTAAATACTTATTTTAATTTTTAAAAAATATATATTAAAGTGCGTACAAAAATAGATTAAAGAGTAATTGAGATAAGCAAAGATGCAAAATTGCTGAACAGACAATTTTCATTTTTTTTATTCTTTACTAAAAAGGTAATATTTAATTTTTTATTTTTTTTATATCCCCCATTGTATCGTGTAAAAATATGTCGTTTTCAAGAGTCAAGTATACAACGTTTTCTTACTTATATAATGCAGTAAATGATATGCATCTACGTGCCTGCCAAAAGCCAAATAAAAAATAAAAAAAAATAAAAAAAAAACAAAATTGTAGAGCTTATTAATATTAAACAGCTACCACTTATCGCTTTTGTCAATGGCCATATAGTTATGTATATATATTTAAAATTTATTCTTATTTTTAAATGATTCAAAAAATATATTCATACAATTACATATGTTTATGAATACTATTATTATAATTTTATCAATATTATCATCAAAATTAAATTAAATGTTAATACATATAAATATAAAATTAAATTAATATTGTTTTTACAAAAATTATAATAAATACTGTTTATAAAATTTTGTGTACTTTACACTATAGTTTTTATATAAAAAAAAAATATAATTTAATTAAAAATATTCATTGTATAATAAATTGTCAATCTTTTGATCTTGATATTGTTAAAAGGAAGTCTAGTAGAATATTTGAATGTTTTGAAATATTATCAACTCAACTTTGTTAAATAAATAAACTTGATAATTTTATAAATCAAATAATGACATAAACATATTGTAAATTAATAATTAAATATTAAATTTATCACATCATCAAAAAAAAAAAAAAAATTAAATTAACTATTTTAAATAGAAATAAAAAATATACGAGAGGTAAAATATCTATTAATAATATTTTAATTTACACAAAAATATTAAATATTTCATCAGGTATACTTTGTAACAAACAAAGTATATATCAAAAGTAAAAATAATAACAAAACATAGAGAATATTGAAGGTAGTTTGCAAAACAACTAACCAACTGAGTTATCTGGTAATAGAATAAGTTAGTAACAATAGCTTATTGTTGAATGGTTTGTACTCGTCACTGTTGATGGACATTATCAACGGACGTTAAATTTCTACATTTTCATATTTCCATAGTTACCTTATAACACTGTCAAAAGACATATTTATTTAATTTTTATTTTTTTACTACTAAATGTATGCCATATTTGCAAATATTAAATTTTAAATAATATTTATAACAATAGTTATTATTGAAAGTTATATCAAGTTATGACTTTTTTTTTTTTTTTTTGTATGAATGTAAACATTGAATTAAATGTTAACCTAATTTCATTTAATATTTTATTTTTTTTTTAAATATAAATATATAGGTTATTGTTTATTGATTATGTCATTCATTTTTATATACATTTATAAAATCAATTATTTTGTATATTAAATTTAAATAGTAGAATTAATAATAACTGAAATATAAAATTATTGAATGATGCATTGTTGATATTGATAAGACAAAATTTTATTATATATGTATCAAAAACTTCCGACATAAATATAAATATTATTTGTAATTAAATTATTAAATATAAAATCAATTTATTATATTTATCATAATTTTTTCATCTCTCTAAATAAATTCCAAAAATTCCCCAAATTTTTATAAACAAAAAAAAAAAAAAAATGATATTATATTTTCTATTTGATATTGAATCAAGTAATCAATTTTAAATTATTCTACCTGATAAAATAAAAAATTAGATTGAAAATAAAATTGTTTTTTTATAAAGATATATTTCAATTGTTAATATAAAGTTTGATCAGATTTTATATAGATTTATCTTCAAATAATAATAGTTTGATTTAAAAATTGGATAATGTTTTTTGACAATATATATTATCTGGCAATTTATTATCTTTTAAAAGTATCAACCTATATCAAATACTATTATAAAAAATATTTTTTTCTACACTTAGATCTTTAAATTGATATCTTTTTTTACAAATCTTTTCAGCACCTTTATAAATTTCTATAATATATGTTTATATACATTTTTTTTTATTAAATTAATTTATATTTATTTTTTTTATAATAATAACCATGTAATATATATTTTAATTGAAAAAATTTTAAACAAGACTATTAATTTTTTTTTTTGTTATTTTTATTCTAATATACAAATTATAAAAAATTGTAATATATATATTTGTGCATTTGTTTTTCATGCCGACACACGAAAAAATTAAAAGACAATATTATTTTGCTCATATATACAATGCAAGTTGCACAATGCAATTTTTACCAGACTAGAAAAATATAAAATAATAATAAATAATAATAAAGATAAATAAAAAAAAAAAAAATATATATATATATCAGAGCTGATGTAAAAAAAAAAAAACACAAAGAAATAAGTGCAGAAAAGAGAATGCTAGTGTATTATTAAAAATTCACCCCCTTCAGTGGTTGAAGTGGCCTCTAGCAATCTGCATCTCATTTCTGGTGAGTTGGTTGCCACCATCCTTGTTCTTTTTGCTATTTTTTTATTTTTTTTTTTTTTCGTCTCGTCCTTTAATATTCTCTTACAAAATACCAAACATTTGAGAAAATATATTCTCAACAAACATATATTTGTGTGAGTATACTGATTGAAATTTATGAACAAAATCCAGCTTGCAATTTTGATCACTTGATGAATCACAAATCATTTATATGAATGACAAGAGTTTTTACTCAATGCATGTATTAAAAATTGTTTATTAAATTATAATTTATTTATATTGAAAAAAAAAAAAAAAAAAACGTTCATTTAAATAATAATTTATTTTACTATATATTGTAAAATATAAATTAAAAATTTAAACAAAAAAAAAATCTAGAATTCTAATTTTACTGTATATATATATATATATATGGCCCATTCTAAGCATTTTCACGGGGTTTGCGGCCTGACCCCCTGCGATTTTGTTCATTTTTTAATATGTTGTAGATTTTGGCATTAAAAAAGACACGTATTTTTTTTTTTTTTTTTTTTGCAATTTTTGAGGGCGCCACTATCGAATTTCACTCCAATTTCAAGATATCTCAAAAAGCCCCTTTTTTATTTTTCTGAATTTTTGATCATAAATTCGAGGACGCAAAACAAGTATTTTAAGCCCTTGTAGAAAGTGGGCACTCAATGCGAAGTATTTTTTTTCGATTTTTGAAATTTAAAAAAAAAAAATTTTTTTTCAACTTTCGGTCTGTTAAATGGTTTTTTCTGGAAAACTAAGAAGAAATTGGAAATTTCATAAGAGTAAATTTCGATTTCTTTTTTTTTTTTAATTCTGAAAAAAAAAAAAAAAAATTTTGGAAAAAAAAATTTGTTTTTTATCATTTTTTCAAAATTTCAAAAATCGAAAAAAAATACTTCGCATTGAGTGCCCACTTTCTACAAGGGCTTAAAATACTTGTTTTGCGTCCTCGAATTTATGATCAAAAATTCAGAAAAATAAAAAAGGGGCTTTTTGAGATATCTTGAAATTGGAGTGAAATTCGATAGTGGCGCCCTCAAAAATTGCAAAAAAAAAAAAAAAAAATACGTGTCTTTTTTAATGCCAAAATCTACAATATATTAAAAAATGAACAAAATCGCAGGGGGTCAGGCCGCAAACCCCGTGAAAATGCTTAGAATGGGACATATATATCCAAAATATAATTTTTACTTGTCGCCTATGGGGACAACTCGATTTTAAATTTTTATTCTTTTGAAGAAATATAATCAGTATAAAAAAGAATTTAAATAAAAAAAAATGATTTGTATGTTGAGATGTTAGATCTATCAAAAAAAATTACCAGCCAAAACTATTAACAGCATAATCAATCACGACCAGTGAAATTTTTTTTTTTTTTTTTTTTAGATAAAAGAATATATTGTTTCAGTAAAAATGGTAATTTTTTACATACAAACGTTAACTTTCTTTTTGTAAAAAATAAAAAAAAATAAAAATTTCTGTCATCATCTTGTCGACATGAATTTTGCCTCAAGGAAATTTTTGAAATGATTAGAAAGAACAATTTCAAAAAAAAATAAATCAACACTTATATACTTATATATATCGTAGTAATTATTTTTTAATTTCTAAATATTTTTTCCAACTCAAATTATCATTTGAATTTTCCATAAATATATTTAACTATTATTTTAAAATTAATCAGTAAAAAACTTTCTAGAAAAAAAAAATATAATTTTTTAAATAAAAACAAAAAAACAAATAAACAAAACGTTTGTATATAATGAGGTACGAGAAAAATAATAAATTTAACATTAAAATTTATTGAGGTAAAATTTGTATTCTCATAATTTCAACCATATGTTTCTATTATCACGATCTCTCTCATTCTTACCAATTATATAACTTTATTTTTTTTTCATTTTAATATTTACCTACTGTACAAATATATTTATACAAAAAAAAAAAAAATATTATACAAAGTTTTACTTTATCCTTTACCTATAATCATTATTACTGTACCCTTTAGTTTATTATATCACCCCTAAAAAACACTTACACCCCTTTCATTGTACTATAAAATGTTGTGAACGTTGAGAAAATTAAAAATGTCCAATCATAAAAATTATGAATTATAGTCGACAAAGTACATTGAATCGTAATTGTATTGCTATATTTAAAATTTTTTTTTATTGATTTTTTAATTTTTAAAATTTTTTTCATATTTTATATGTATATAACTACGTATATATTTAATAATAGTAGCTAAGGAAAAAGAGTGAGAAATTTTTTTTTTTTTTTTTCCTATTTTGTAGACATATAGTATGTACAAATCTTTGTAAAAATTCCACTTGATTCTGCCTACATCAAGAGTTTAAGTTCTTTTTGGAATAAAATACGTAAAAAAAAAAAAAAAAAAGCCAAGAGACCATAAGGTCGATATGTACCTCTTATGTTGGCCTGTTTTCCATACAACTACAAAATTTAATACAAAGCGAACATATAGAAATAAAAAATAAAAAAAAAAAAAAAAAAGCATATTTTTATTCATTTTTTTTTGAAAATAAAAGCATGTACTTTTTTTTTTATTATTTTAACTAAAAAATCGAAAAAAAAAAATTTAGAAAAAGATAATGTTTTTGGTTTAGTTTGAAAAATGGTGCCGATGAATCGAGACGAGTATAATGTACAGCGTAAGAACCATTTAGTTATTAAAAACGAAAAGCCAAAAAATATATAGGGAGAATTATAAAAAAAAAAAAAAAAAACAACGACCAAATAAATATAATGGAAAAGATAAAAAAAAAAATTAAAAAATGAAAGGCGAGTACCATAAAGAATTTATGTAAACGCGACAAATTAGCCTGCTTTTCTCTGTTCACGTTTCGATAGACTAGAATGAAAAAAAAAATATAATAATAGTAATAAAACAGCAAAAAAAAAAGTAGTTTGTTTGTGTATATATATTTTAAAAGATAACAAAAAAAAAAATACCAAAAATTTGTAAAAAGAAAATATGACTCATAAACTTCAATGATGAATTTGCTATTTCAACAATTTTGATTGCTACAATTAACAAACTTTATGTCAAAAAATTATCAAAAAATTACTAGAAATTGTTTTTGACATACTTAACAATATAAAATAATAAAAAAAAAAAAAATTAAGCTTTTAAAAATTTTAAAACACTGAAAATAATAATAATGTTAATTTACGTAATTTTTTTTTGTCATTTTTGAAAGATAAATGGATTTCTATTTGTGTAAAATTAATAAGAAAATAATAGAAAAAAAATTCTACATGTTTTTTTTAATAATGCTTTTGAAAAATTTTATGTATAGAAAAATATTTAATAAAAAAAAAATATAAAAAATTCATGTACACAGTAAAAAATGGTTTTATCGTTTATCGAACATTTTCACACATATATAAATATTAAAAATTCTAATTAAACCGTAGAATTATAATTAAAAAAATGGACTATATTATTACTATATACCATTATTTATTTATCAATAAAAAAAAAAAATTATATGAAAAGATCATTTCATAATTGCTCAATAACAATGAATCGTATTTTTTTTTTTCATTTATATATTTAAAAAAATTTCAACAAACTTGACTTTTCTATAAAATAAATTACCAATAAATTACTGAATTATCAAGTAAAAAATATATATAAAATAATAAAAATATTAAATTTATATATAAAAAATATATTAACTTTGTAATTAAAAATAAACAAATATAAATTATTCAAAATTCAATTTCATATATATATATAAATATATATACAAATGCAATATATATGAAATTATAAGATGAAATGACTTATGAGTTTATAACAACACATGCCAAAATAAATAAACTTGATTATATAAAACCACTTAATCAAATTTACATTGATTTACTTTTGTATATTGTCGTAGTTTTAGTTTAAATTTTCTATATACTAATTTAACTGTAATATGTTTATTAAATTTTTTATTTTACACAAACAAACACAAGTGTATTTAAGTATAACAACATAAAGTAGGTTAACTTATTAATTAATTGTACGTAAATATCAAAAATATATATTCATACTTTATCATCTTGATTTTGTTAAACTGAATAAACATAAAATAATATTATTCCTGCTAGTTTCAAAATTTTCCCTTGTTATATAATTATATGATAAAAAAATAAAAATTATTATAAAAAAAAAAAAAATCAACTAAATATATCAATTTAAAATTATTAAAATTTTAAAATAATATATTATATTTTTTATTTTTTAATTTTTATTTTTGATGATCCAATGATGTTTCAAACTACGTATCATCTAAGGGTACATCATGTTTACACAAGGGAATACTTTATCTGTGTACCAGTAAGTTTGTTTTATTTTTTATCTTTTCAAGGTTTTTTTTATATGAGCCCAAAAAAAAATAAAATAAAATAAAACGTTAAAATGGTAACTGTAATAGTTTTTTTTAAAGTTAGCATTTTCAGCTTTTAGTCTCAATTGGAAAAAAAAAAAAGATCTCAACCAAATAACATTGAACCCAGTCTCAAGAATAATTTATAAATGTACTATTATTATTGCATATATATTTTTAGTAAGCTAACTTTTTCAATAATTTTTTTTTTCGTTATTTAATGTATATATATTATATTTTTTTATGTAAATATAACATAATTTAGAATCAAAAATATATATATATTTATTTGAATATGAATATTGTAAAATTTTTTTATTTTTTATTTTGTAAATTTAGAAATACGATAAGCACTTATTTTGACCATATTTATCAAACATATAACCCTTATACTGTGGCTTGATATCAGACCATGTTTATACCCAAGAGATTCAACAAGACAGGACAACCTTGTGGAATTTAAGACCAAAGAACCCTCGTTCCAACATCCCCTATATTTTTTATTTTTTTTTTTTTTTCTTTTTTATATTCAATACAGTATAATCCTTCCTGCTCTTTTTTTTTTTTTCATTTTTTCGCGCACTTATATGTTTTTTTATATTTTTTTTTTTTTTCATCCCCTTGTATATTCATGCAGCGTTGCATGAAAAAAATTTTTACTCAAAGTACCTCATAAACGTTCAGTCAGTGGTTTTGTAATTGAAGAGGATATATAACTAAACAAAAATTAAAATAAATATAAATATGTCGATAACATTAGTTTTATTATTAAATATATATCAAATTAATTTTAAATTGTATTATTTAAAAAATAAACAAATTTAAATTTTACTATTTTATATTTTTCTAAATTTGAATTTTCATTTTTTTTTAAAACTTCAAACTTTAATTATATATATAAGTAAATAAATATATTTTTTATTTAAAAAAAAAAAAAAATAGTGTCATATTTTTCTAGAGTAAAAAAAAAAATCATCAAAAATTTGTTATTGTGATCACGAGCAACAGATAATGACAAAAAAAACTACACATTGATATACGATGTACAGACATGTAAAAAATAAAAATAAAAATTATATTTTTTTTTTTATTATTATATATATTTTCATCTATTTTTTGTGTGGATTTTGAAAAGAAAAAAAAAAATACTATAAAGACATTCAGCCAAGAAAATCCTTGAGATCTCTTGGGCAAAAAACATCTCGTAAATGATTTTATCACTGGATTTCAATTTTGTTATATATTTTATTTTTTTTTTTTCTGTCAAAAAATTTATTTCCTCTATGTATTTTCAATTTTATATATAATAAAAATAAATACAATTTATTTTCATTGATTATCATCAAATAAAAAAAAAAAAATTTTTAAATAGTTTTGTCTTTGTCATTTAGTTTTAAATCATAAATCGATTGAATAATTACATCAGCTTGAATTTAATTGAAAATCAAATTAATGTCAATCAAGAAATATATAGTTTTTATTTTTTTTTTTCAATTTTCAATTTTCAAATATAGATATTAACACATTGTCAATAAATATACTGTAAAATATTTAATTTTAATTATAAATTTGGTGTAAATTACATTTATAGACTGTATAAAAATATATTTTATATTATTATTTATTTAAAATATTTTTAAATAAATAATATTTATTTTTAAAAATTAAAAAAAAAAAGTATATATATATATATAAACATATATTAGGATTGTAAATGATATTGTGGTGACTGAACTAGTCTGGACCATCGTATGGATGATCCAAGAATTCCCAAGATGATAAAAAAAAAAAAAAAGGTGATACTGATGTCTGAAGAAAAAACAAAGTAAAAAAATAGAGTCACGAAAATATCCTATCTTATGGTTATCCCTCGGTACACGTATCACTCGAAAAATATATAATAATTTTATTTTTTTTTTTTATATATATTTTTACTTTTAGACTTGAACTGCAAGTATTATAATTTATTTTTTTTTTCTACTTAAATTTTTTTATAAAATAATATAAATCTTTTATTTTTTAACTATATATAAAAACATCTAATTTAATAAATTAATGTAATTAAAAAATAAAAAATTTATTAATAATAAATATTGTATAAATTTAAAAAAAAAAAATAAAATTTTCTGTTTTGACATTTTTTTTACTTATCTTTAAAACGAGAGCTTTTTACTTATATTTATATATATATATATACAATATCATGTATAAAAAAAAAAAAAAAAGGTAAAATTATATTTTCAATGTATAATATAAGCAAAATACAACGAAGCAAGTGAAAAATATGGTAAAGGGGTTGTTGAGGTCACTAATGGAGGTTAAAACGTGAAAGTAAGTATACTCCCTATAGGCAAATATGAGTAGTGAATATTTTGAAACACTTTTCAAAATATTGTCGGTATTTTAAATTGCACTTTCAACAAACAACAAATATATTATATATATATGATATCTTTTTAAACTTTCTATCATTACATATATTTATTTTACAATATCCATAAAATAAGATGAAATAATTTTATTATCATTATTTTTTATCATCAAAATTATCTAATAAATATTTTAAAAAACTCAATATAAAAAATTAAATAATATATTTACTAAAATAAAAAAAAAAAAAAAAATTAGTTTATAAAAAATATAGAACATTTTTTTATTATATAAATTTAATCTTGATATATTATTATTAAATAATAATAATAATAAAAAATCAGATCATGGACATCATATGCACGTTTCAAAACAATTTCAATGAAAAATAAAATAAACTATATATATAGTTGAAGAAATTGCATAAACGAAAAAGCATAAAATAAAAAATATAAATAACAAAAAAAAAAAAGTAAATTTTAGTCAGACATTTTCAATATGTCGATATCAGGCTAGGCATTTGGTACACTGGACAACTGATACATCCTTCGTTGATATAACCAATGTACGATTAAATATTTTTTATATATATATGAAATAACCATCCCCCAAAATTAACCGATATGCAACCACTAAATAGCCAGTTATCTTGCCACTATTACTACCATCATCCTGCTTAATTAATATTGATGTCTAGCATACTATTTATTTTTATTTTCAATCTCTCTCTCTCTCTCTCTATTTTTTTTTATTAAAAATATCTAGTACAATATTCATATAATTTTTTATTATTAAAAATATGGTATATTTAATTAAATTTACAATAAAAAAAAAAAAACACTTGAATAGAAAAAAATAAATAAATAAAAAATTTTCTATTTAAAATAGAAAAATATATATGATTTTTCAATGAAAATTGATTTCTATAGATGTAGTATATTATTCACAGTATAATGAGTGCATAAAATAATAGAAAAAAAAATAAAATAAAATAAACAAATAAGCAAATATATATGATGAAAAGAAAATTAAAAAAAAAAAGAAATTAATGACGAAATTTTTTTCAATAATCTTTTGTTAATAATGTCATGAGTATATATTCAAAAATAAAAGCTAATGAATATACTTTGTAAATTAAATATACAAACTTATATAAAATTTTCAATCACTAATTAATTTTTTCTGTATATATATATGTGTGCTTTTATATTATTTTTCAAAGAGTAAATATTTTTGTTTCATTTTACTTTACTTGGTTTGTCGCCAATTTTTTTTCTTTTATATTATTCATCAAGAATCTAAAAAAGTATATATTCTTTTGTAATATATTTTTATTCAAAATGTAAAATAAATAAATATGAATAGATAAAAAGAATAATGAAAAATATAAAATATTATTTTTCAAATACAATGACAATCTATTATCACTGACTTCCTGTCAAAGTCTTCTAAAATCCATCGTTAGCATTACCTTTCAATAAACGAGAACTATACTAAAAATTTTATTTTTTTATTTTTTATATTTATAATATGGCCAAGAAATAAATAAACGAAACTTTTAAATATATATACATTTATAGTTGTATATTGCCTCGAGGGTAACCAACGTTGAAAAGCCATGAAAAGTGATAAGAAAAGTGGATAAAAATAATAATAATATACTTTAAATAATAATAACAAAAAAAAAACAGTAAATAATATAAAAAATTTATTTACTCGCATGCATCCCTGACATTATTAATATTATAATAAATATATATATATATATATTTTTATATACATTAAAATCATAAATTCATTAAGTAAAAAAAAAAAAATTCTCAAAGTCAAGTGTATTAAATTTGATGTCAAATTTTTGAGCTTTACCACTGTTGCTGTTGCAGGGGTCATTTATTTTTACTTTACAAGATATTAGAAAAAGAAGAAGAAGCAGAAGGTAAAGGTCCAGGATGAATAAGGGTGAATGCAGTCACCACGGACTCTTACCCTTGTTTAATGATACACTTGGGATATACCCAGAAAAGCTCATCGTATTTATTATTTAAAAAGATATATATATACAGAAAATGTGAAAAGCCGAACGAGACTATCACTATTTTACTTTTGCCTCTTCGACATACATACATACAAGGTCGAGTGTTATGTGCTTGTCTCATCGAGTATAGAAAAATAAAATAGGAAAAAAAAAAAAAAAAAGAAGAAAAATATATATATGAAGAAAATATATATGTGTGGTTTGAAACAAGAGACGACAATTTATCCACAAACATGAAAAAAAAATAAAAAAAAAAAAAAAACCTTGGGACAAATTAATATCAGCCCCGCGAAATCATTCCCCTTTTCGATTTTCCATTTGCAATGTATACATGTATATCTCACGGGAAACATTTTGTATATATTTTCAATGTATAGGTCAATATATATATATATTTGTACACATTGCGTCATATATATATATATATCATGGGATTTTTCAAACAACTTCCCACCGTCTGTTGATGATAAATTGTTTGTATGTCAAGTCAACCAAAAGATTCTTGGCATGACAGGCCAATGGACAAGGGCATATAATGATTTTCCAACAAATCCAATTCAATTATATAATTTTTTTTTTTTTTATATAATTGTATGATGAATTATTGATAATAATACACAAACCACTAAATATAAGATTTAGTAATTTATTTTCTATTTTTTTTTTTTTTTTTTTCGAATGATTTTACTGATAATGAAAATTTAATTGTAATTAATTTTATTATATTAAAATATTGTTTTTTTTTTTTTTTGTTCTTTTAATTTTTTTAGTAGTACAAATCAATGTCAAATAATATAACATAAATTTGTACATGGATTTTGGCGTCAGCTGCATGGTTATTGATACTAAATTTATTTCCACTTGACGAATTACTATTGTAACCACCGATAAACTAATGGTCCGAATATTAAAAAAAAAAAAAAAATAGCAAAATAACATTGAAAATATAAAAAAATGTATTTAAATACATATGAAAAAAATAAAATATATATTTTTTGCTTGTATGATTCAACAACTATTTTGATCAGTGACTTGCATGATTGCATTTATATTTGATGTAAAAATAGTGTTTAAATTTTATTACAAAAAAAAAAAAAAAAAAAATTCAATCATATTAAAATGATATGAAAAAAAAAGTATAAAAAAATATATATCATTTTAATAATTTACTTGGACTCAAATAAATAATTATTTCAAAAAAAAAAATTTAAAAAAAAATGAAATAATGATTATATTAAAGTTAAAAAAATATATTTACAATATTTAAAATAATTTTATAAATAAATAAATAATAATTAATGATTAATGTTAAAATAAACTTAAAAAATATATTTGATACTTGAAATATATATCCTAATCACCCTCATCAACTTAAGTTTTAAAGAATATTTATCATAAATTCTTTAAAGTTACGAGATTATTAAAGCAATTATTTACTAGAAGGGTTTGGTTAAATGAGTGACCAGAGGGCCTCTTACCTTTTTAGATCTTCTATGAAGCAAGATGTGTTGAGATGATCTTACTCAGCATTTACATGATGATCCTCATTATTTTAAAACAGCAAACAAATTAATTATTCACATAGAAAAACACACTGTACCATTTTACATTAATAACTATCACTATTTTAGACAGAAACATTCAGAAAATAAAATGATAAACTAATACCAGAGCCAATTTTTTTGTCTTTTTTTTTGTTTTAAATTATTTAATTAATATTATATTATTAAATAATAAATCAAAATTTAAATAAACAAATAAAATAATATCTAAAATATTGACTATATAACCAATTGCTGGTTGAAATGGTTTTAAACGTGTTGTAACTTTCACACATTTTAACAGAAATTCTTGATCACATGACATATTTTCTACCAGTGGCACTGAATTCTTGCTATGATAGATGTTGAATATATATTTTTCTATTTTTATCTATTTGCAGTAGTCATTTTCTTGTAGTAGTCAGCTAATGATGTATCAAGATTTTTGTTTTTTCAAGTTGATTAATTTCAAGACAATTAAATATCTTATTTTTTTTTATATAATATATATATATTTTTATTTGTTGTTGTTGTTGTTATTGTTGATGGAATTACAAAGTTTTCTTCAGTTGACATAATGTTTATCTGTTGGATATTTTATCATGTGGTTTAAAATATAAAATATAATTATGTTATCTATCATCAACAAGTGTTATATTTTTTATAAATGCATCATCTTGACTTGGATTATTTGTATCATTAGCTCTTGATACTTTTGTTTTAATTAAATCGAATTTTTTTTATCTTTCTTCTTTAATTTATATTTAAAAACTATTAAACTATGAAACTAATCACGTATTTTAATTGATAACTGATTTTACATTTACAATTATTGGCTCTGGTAAATCAACAACAAAACAATGAAAAAAAAAAACATTGTATCTCTTTAATACCCGCACTGACTCGATAAATTTAACATTAAAATTACTAAATGATATGGTTTAATTATCATCAAAACAAAAACGTACGTTTTTTTACTATCACTCACTTTTTTTTGTTAACACCCAGTTTATTTATACTTGCACCACTGCCAACAGACACTACCAATAAGTCTTTTCATTTTGTTATAAACTTATTGATGACAACTGTAATAAAACAAATTATAATTGATTAAAATTAACAAACAAATAATCAGCCAATTGAACTTGACTGACTGACTGAATTAACTTTTGTTTAATTTACTCACTTTATTTCAATACAAGTTTGTCTTGTATGTCATCCCAATAACATTACTGTTGATTTTGTTTTTCATCTTGGTTTTAACTTGTTTCATGGAATATCAGCAAATACTAAATCAGCTTTGAAATATCCAACAATCACTGTAAATTACAAAAATATGTTAACAAAATGTTGAATAAACAAACAAATTTAATTATAATAATTAATATATATTTACCACCACTTTTTGTCTGACATAAAGTACAAAGACATTTTGTCACTTGTTTTTGCATATTTTTACACTTTTTTGTATCTGTAAACATAAAAAATAATAATAATTATTAATAGGCTGGTCAATTATCAATAAATTTTACTTTTGTTTAACAAATTTTACTGATTTTGTTAATTTTTGGAATTTATTCACTTGGCTTGTAACCTAACCTTAAACAAATTTTTTTTTTTTTCATTTTTTTCCTTTATTTATCTATTATTTCATTATTATTAAATTATTTTCGACTAATTTAACAAAAAAAAATAAAATATTAATAATATTAACATACTTGCCACTATTTTGATTGCTTTGCCTTTGTCCGTCCAAGGCCGATAATTCATTTGCATTTTTTGACAAAATAAATTAAAATTTCACAATAATTTAATAATCATTCGATAGATAATAATTAAACAAAGCAAAATACAATAAAATAATAATTTATTTGTTTAAATAAATCACTTAATATTGTTAATAATTAAGCACTGACGTTTTGCAGCTACGTGACGTCACGTATATAATTTTTTTTTTTTCAACTGAGAAAAAATTATTTCATGAGATGTTCCGGTCAAAATGGAAAACAAGCGCAGCGCCACCATATTGTAAGAATATGAACTTCAAGTTTTCTCCGTCGGTAAAGTCGATAAATTTTTTGAATTTTAATAAATAAATATAAATAATTAAATAAAATATATTTTTAAATAATTATAAATAAAATTATTAATAATTAATTCATTTAATAATTATTTTACATTAAAAAATAGTTTTTTTTTTAATTTTTACATTTAATTTAAATTTTTTTTATTAAAAACAAATAAAAATAATAATTTACATAAAAATTTTATAATATTTATGCACTAAAATAAATTAATCACTTGAAATATTTGCGCAATTAATAATTTTTTTTAAAAATTGAATTACAGTTTTTAAAAAAATAAAAAAAAATTATATATATTTACTGTAATACATCAACAATATTAATATAAAATTCAATATGAATCAAGTTACTCATGGAGAGATCAGTAACAACAGAACAAAAAAAAAATAATAATAAAATAAGAAAAATGACCATGAGAAAAATTGAAAAAACCATAAGACATGAACGAACTCGAATCAACAAATATTACCATGAAATCTAACATAATACTTTGATCTTTCATTTGCCTGATTCAATTCTGATGCAGCAAGAACCATATCTATCGTTTTTTTTTTCCGCTTGAATCAGTCTAAATCTTGGCTCATTCATTTGTATATATAGTTTGGGTCAGGAAGCGCATTTTATAAAAAATAAAAAAATAAAATATATATCGGTATAAAAAGGAGGGAAGAAAAGTGAAGAAAGAGAGGCCCCCACAAAGGGACTTTGTATATGTGAATGTACATAAGGGCAAAAAAAAATAAAAAAAGAAAAAAGAAAAAAAGAAAAACTTGAGTATTCTGTTTGGTTTGGGTATCAAGAACATTCCAAGCATTTGCCAACAACCATCAGTTGATCCAAGGTACTCGTTTACAACCTGCTCTTCTCTCTCATCCACTCTCATCTTTTGCCTGGATTTTGGTTCTATGCAACTTTATCTTTTTTTCTCTCTTTTTAACCAGTGCCTTTTTTCTATTTAACAATCTCTCTTTACATGGCGCGTCTTCCCCCATATAATAACCGATTTTTTTTTTTTTTTTAGTTATCCGGCTTGCTATTAGTGTGGTGGCCCAGACACAGACGCATTCAGTAATGTGACCAGTAAAGATCTTTGTAAAAATTTTTTTATAATTTTAACTTTTTTTTTTATTGTATCAAAAATAAATAATATATATTTTAAATATTATTATTTTGTATTTAATTATATAATTGGTATTTTAAATTAGTTGAGTGATTATATATTTTATTGTGAAAATAACGTTAACAGAAAAAATTCATCTACATGAGATACAGTGATATAAAAAAAAAAGAAAAGATAAATATTGATCAATGGATAATATTTATATGTAAATATATTTAATCAACATACAGGAAATAAATATTTATATTTTTTATTGAAATAAATCAGTTGGTTTTTGTTATTCTGGCATAATATGTTATGATAAAAATTAAATATTTATAAATTTTATAAATAAAGTTGATAATATAAAATGTTAAAATATTTATAAATTAAATTATAATTAATTTGATTAAATGGATTTACAAAATAATTCACGTTGTTTGCAAATGCAACAGATGCAAAATCATCAAGACAATGATATTGGTTCAACAAGTTTATTATCTGTTGATTCAAACTACTTGCATCATCAACAACAACATCATAAAAATATAAATGATAATGAAACAATAGTAACAATGCATAATGAAAATCGTAATAATTATCAATCTAAAATTGATAATCAACAAAAATATCGTAGAAATAAAGAACGTAATATTGAAGATAGATCATTAAGTCCAGCATCAAGTTCAGATAATAATGAAATATTTACAACATCTAGACAACATTCTTATAGACATAGACAACATTCATCACATCGTCATAAACATTTAAATAATCATAATGATAATATTTATCAAGATAATATTAATAATATTGATAATAATAAACAACATAATCATCATCAAAATTCATCATCATTAAATATGAATCAAGTAAA
This sequence comes from Lysiphlebus fabarum, assembly GCA_011426435.1. Taxonomy (NCBI): domain Eukaryota; kingdom Metazoa; phylum Arthropoda; class Insecta; order Hymenoptera; family Braconidae; genus Lysiphlebus; species Lysiphlebus fabarum. The sequence goes on along the minus strand of WSYQ01000246.1, from coordinate 28,337 downwards.
TTATTGTAATAATAATTATAATGAAATTTTACCAACAACATCATGTTTTACAGATGTATGTAATTCTGATGTTAATAATATAATTATTGATGATAATAAAAATTCATTTACACCAACAAATTATCATCAAGATAGATATGATATTTATGGTGATATGTCATCACAACCAACATCTGTTACTGAAACAATAATAAGTTCAAGATTATCACCATCTTCAAATATTATTAATTCATTACAAATTCAAAATATTAATAATAAACATCAACGTGTTAGTTCTGGTGTATCATGTGAATCATCAGTATCATCATCAAGTAATAATAAACATCATACTACAATGGAACGTTGTATGACTGAACGTCATAGAAATAATCAAAGACATAATAATTATCATCATCAATCATATACATTAAATCATCCACAACGTACAATTCGTGAAAATGATAATAATAGTCCACTTCTTATTGGTCTTGATTCAATTCAGGTAATTGATATTTAATTCAATATCATTATTATATATTTTTATAATTAAATATTAATTTTTTACATCTGTATTCTTTTTAATTTTTTTTTTAGATGATGAATGCACCAGCAAAAAAAAAATGCCAGTGTCATATGGAACATACTCAACAACAGTTGCAATTACAACAACACCAACAACAACAGCAGCAACAGCAACAACAACAACAACAAGATAATGAAATACAAAGACAACAAAATGTTCATCAAACACATCAAAATCATTATACCAGTTATATTGAACATGGACAATTTGATAATTTAGAAAAAAGACAACATGGTAATGATAATGATAGTAATAATGTTGTAACATCATTATCAAGAATGCGTCAACCTCCTGCATTGCCACCAAGACCACCAACAATATCAAACAGGCAATATGAAACTTCAGCATATGATCGTTGTAAGTTTTCTTTTCTTTTTTTTTTTTTTTTTTTATAATAACTTAATTATTTTTAAATATAGTAAAAATAAGATTTAGATGTATTAGTTAAATTTAGATTTTCAAAATTCTTAGAAATTTAAAATAGAAAATTGATCACTTGAATATGGTTCATCTAATTGACAACATTCTAACATTCTCAGAAACTTGCAATAAAAAGCAAAGCATTTTAAGGCATAGAGGGGTGGAGCAGGGATCATTTAATCTTTTTATATTTTACACAGGAAAAGGCAGGTCCAAAAAAAAAAAAATCTATAACATATGATTGTCTTCTAAAAATACACCCACATATGTTTAAATATGTTATCCAATTTTAGTCTAACATTTGACTTTAAAATTATTGAGTATTGTTATTAATTTATTTATAACAATTTTTATAAAATTATAGTAAAATTTAACTTATTTATTTGACTAGACCAAACTAGACCAAATGTGTATTTATCGACCGATAAAAAATCTTATGGCGCGCGCAAACCATAATATAAAAACAATCAATTAAGAACCATGGTGACATTAAAAACATCTGTGAATCTGTCATTTTATTTTAACAATATAACAACAATTTGTTTTTGTTTAAACAGTGAATATCAAAATATATAACTCAGTGTTTATATTGTTTTTATTAATTAATTTAAAATTATGTTTAACACAATTTGTTGTTATTATTTAGTATTAAATTATTCAACAAATATATTTTTTTTAATTTAAAAATAATAATTTAAATATTAAATATGGATAATTATCCTGTATTACAAATTGTTCGTTGTCAACTTAATCCAGATGTTACAATTGATCATACAATGGGTTATCCTATTGACATGACACCATATTTACAATCTCACTTTTCACATATAAACCATCATGCTCATCTTGCTAGAAATTTTTATCGGCATCCTTGTGGTACGTAAATATATATCACATACTTATATTTTTTTTTCCCATCATAAATACTTTTATAAATGTATGATTTTTTATTATTTATTTATATCTTTCAAATATCAAAAAGAACTTTTTTTTTCTATAGAAAAATAGGCTTTCATCATGTAGCTCATCAATTTTTTTATTTATTTTTATTCTTCTTTTCTATAAATATATATATTATAAAGATTTTTTTATTTTTTGGTTCTTTTTTTACTTGAAATGTTTGGAAAAATGCATAGCTTTTCAAACGAACAGGTATAAAAAAATTCAAATAAATACAATGCTTTGAATTTAACAACGAAACAGCAGGTGGTATCTCTATTCAATCCATTGTGGTTCTGTGTTGTTTGTTGTCAAATATAATAATAAAAAACTATACATTATATTATAAAAAAAAGTTTAAAAAATATATATCTACATATTATTTAATATTTGTTATTTGTATTTATTACAGGTGCTGATAATGGTGAAGGTGGATGTTGCAAAAAATATGTTGTACTTTGTTGTCTTTGTGGAGGTATTAGTACAGCTGTTGGAAGTTTATTTCTTGTTGTTCATGCAATACTTGCATCTCATACAGCTAGTTTAATACATTTTGAAACTGTACCATCTTATATTCCAGGTTTTATGGTAATATTTATTATTTATTACATATATAATTACTTATATTAAACATAAAATTATTCAATATTAATATCATTTTATTCTTTTGATTTTCAATTGCAGTTAATATTGATGGGTTTATTTACAATTTTATTATCAAGAAGAAAACTTAGATATGGTATTTTGGTTAGTAGTTGAATATTTTTTATTTAAAATATTAATTTAATCATCAATTATCAATTAATATTTTATTATTTTTGTTTTTAGATGAAAATATGTGGATCTGTTGGTGTTGTTTGTGCTTTAATTTGTGTTCTTGTTACTATTACAACAACTGTTATTCACATGTCAAAATTACAAAGTTTACGTGAATGTGTTTATACAGCAAGAGCAAGGTAATTATTTAAAATTATAATTTATTTTAAAATTTAAATTTTAAATTATTTATATTTATTTTAATATTACAGATCATGTACATGTTATGGTGTTCCACAAGGACGAGGTAATGGTGAAACTGGTGTATTATTTGAAGGTATACCACATTGTGAGGCAGTACATGGTACTCTTTATTCTTGTCTTCGTGCACTTTTTGGTATATCAGTTGCTGGTATATTGTCATGTATATTTTCATGTATGCTTGTGTATCAATTATTAAGTCATGAAAAGAAAAAAATGTACTGGGAACAATTAGAACTCAGGTATATATATAAATTTTTTTAATTATTTAATTGTTTTTTCATTATTTTTTATAAATAAAAATTAATTTTTTTCAGATGTAGATCTTTGTATGGACAAGGAACTGGTACACAAGTTGGTAATGCAACAGTTGGCTCATGTGGTTGCTGCAATGACTGTGGGAATTTAAATCCCTGGTGGGCTCAAACACCAGGAAATTTATATACACCAAATCCCGATATTGCCCCATCTAGGTAATGCTTATTCTAAACTGCACAACTAATATTTTTCATAAACAAATACTAATTATTTAACAAAAAAAAAACTTTTCTTTTATCTATTTAAAAAATATTAATTAATTGTAAATTTATATATATATATATATATATTAATTAATAATATATCCAATTTGCTTATTTAAAATATAACTAACAATTTACATTACGCCTTCTTGATAGAAGATGGCGTCTACCTTGGTCACGTTCGCGAGGTCCAGCACCAACTCCCGATTCAAATTATGGTTTTAATGCACAATCTATGAGACACGCTAATGGTGATGATAATAATAATCAAACTCATGGAAGCACAATAACTGTTCAAACACCTTATGGTTTTATGGATTCACATCATCAAAGTGGTCCTTATTCTGTTATTAATACTCATTCTCAAAGCACATCCTATACACCAAATACAGCATCATATAGTGTACTTGATACACGTGTACCATTATGGGGACCACCACCTCCCTACAGTGATCCCAACAGTCCTGCAAGACAACCACAAATTAATGAGCATAAAAATTGTTCATCAATGGATTCATCATCAAATTCATCAGTTGTTGTTATGATGTCAACAACACGTGGTAATTCATCATTAACACAAACATTACCATCATCATCTAGACTTGCTGCTATTAAAAATATAGTTGATAATTTTGAAACAAATGAAGGTATTTATTATTTAATTTTTATTTTTATTTGATATATAAATTTGTTTCAATTTATTTAATTTTTATTTTTAATCATTAGGTAATAATTTACAAACAATCACACAACACTCTGGACATTCAGAAAATTATGAAAATTCTGAAGAAGTATTAAATAATACAAAATTAGAAAATGTTAATCATGGAAATACAATTAATAGAATAAGAAGACAAAAAAAAACATTAAAAGGTGTAGAAAATGATGCATTTCAACAAGAATCAGGACATAAATTTTTAAAAGATGTTAATCAATTAGAAATTGATAAAATTTACTTTGATGATATGGCTTCTTCTTGTCGTGATAATAATAGTACTCATAAAATTGATGATAATGATGATGAAGAAGGTAAAATTAAATTATCCAAATAAATATTATTATTATAATTAGTTTAATAATATTAAAATATATATATTTAATTTAAAAAAAATATTATTTTAGTTTCAATTAAAGAACATCAAGAAGATAATATGGAACAAAATAATTATACATCATCTCCAATAGATAAAAATCGTCATTCAAGAAGATCACGTTTACCTTTACCACTTCCTCCTCAAAATTCAATTAATCATAATCATGATTTAACAATTGAATCAACATCTGAACAACAAAATTATATGAATAGCAATGAAGCAATGTCATTACCAGAAGAATTTTTAGCACCAGATGCTCAGTATAAATTAATACCACAAGATAATTGTTATGGATATTGTCCAACTGATAATGATAAGCGTGAAAATCAATCAAATTATTCATTCAAAGATTTATCAAATCGTGATTATCATTTAAAAACAATTGATGATGTAAATGAAAGAAAATCATCACAATTAAATAATGAAAAATTAGATGATAATTTATTAAAAGAAAATGAAGAACATCAGTGTTGTTCAAGTGGTAGTATTGATCTTGAAAAAGATTGGAAAAATTTAGAACAAAAATTAAAATCAGAAAAAAATAATGTTTGTCCAATAAATGTTTAAAAAATTTAAAACAAAAGCAGGAAAGAGTTATTGAAATAGTGCCAAACAAAAATATAATGTTGTTTTTAAATTGTGTGTAGATTTAAGTATGACATTTGATGTCATAAAAAATAACTAAAGTAGCTGCTCAAATTTATGTGTGCATGTGTGTGTCAAAGAAAAAGAGTGAGTAAAAAAAGATAAATAGAAATTCATCTATTAAAAATATTTTATTTGCATCAAATTAAATGCATTTAGAATTAAATTATGATGCAATATTTTGAGGCAATATTTAAAAAAAAAAGTATATATATATTTACAATTTAAAAAAATACAAATTCATTAGTAGCTAATGAATCAAATCAAATATTTATTCAATTTTTTAGCCTTCACGTTCAAATGACAAAATAAAAAAAAAAAAATTATATAATAATTAAAAATTATATAAAAATGGACCAACGACAATACAAAAAAAAAATAGTATAAATATTTTCTCTGTTTAAATGTAGTTATTCTGTGGATAACTATAATATTTTAAAATAAAAAAAAATATACCTATATATATTTTAATTTAGAAAATAAAATAATAAATAATTTGAAATTTTTATTTTTTAAGCTACTTGACTGATAAATTGAACAAATATTATATAAATAAAATAATTAAATATAAATTGTTAATTATTAAAAATAAAATTACAAATTATTTTATCAATAATATTAAAATCTATTTTAAAAAAAAAATGCGTATTTCAATCAAATGCATTTTAAATAAGTACAATAATTTTAAAATTTAAATAAAATTTTTCTTTAAGTAATAAATATTATTTCTTTTAAAATTTGTATATTATTAAAGAGATAAAAAGAGAAAGAAACAAAAAAATAAAAAAAAAAACAGCAGCTGGATGATGATGATGAACAGGGGCACGCGTTCCTTAAAATCGTAACGGTCGTCACAGCTGCTAGGAAAATTTATATATATATTCATTGAACATAATTATGTACATATTATCATGTTATTTCGTTGAAGAAAATTTTTTAAATATTTTTCGAAATTTAGATATTAAATTTCTATTGAAGATTTAATTGTCATATATGTTGTTTTTAGATTTGTTATCTTCTTTTTTTTATATATATGATAACAAAATTTGGTTGACTTATTGGACTTATTGGACAATAGAGTATGAACATGCTGCAATATGTTTGTTGATGCATTGATAGATCCAGGGTAATTCAGGGCCTGTATGATTTTAAATGCTACTGGCTAGTGTTGGTGCCTTGGTGGTGGTACCAAATGAATACAGTTGGTAGGGTATATACCTATATGATACTTGACAACAGCAAAATAAAAATAATAAAATAAAAACGCCACCGGGCCCGTATCAACCCCTCTGTAACTTACTACGGAAACCGTCATTCTCGTTTTACCGATGTGCAGCTGCCCTTGTGTGTCTCTGACTCGTTTTCTTTCTTTTTTTATCCTTCACCACTGGATGAATACAAACGGTCGTTTTATTTTTATATAACATATCATCAGTTTTATTTTACAATTCATACAGTATACATCAAAAATATAATTTTATTATTTTTAATTTTATTTTAAAAAATAAATAAAATGTATTGATAATTATGAAAAAACAAAGTTAATAATCTAAATATTTAAATCAATTATTCAAAAGTGGTGGTAATATATATATATATATATTTTTTTTAAAACAGTGTTAGCAGTGATTTTTTTAAATTGAAAAAAAATACATGTGATGTGTTAAAATTGTTTGATAAAAATAATACAAAATATAATTAATAAAAAATATGTCTCAATCAACACAACCAATTCCAATTCATTGTTATACAAATCCATCATTTTGTCAACAATCAGAATATACACATAATGATCATATTGATGATTTACCACCACCACCACCACAACAATTTCAAACTGATGAATTACCACCACCTCCACCACCAACACCACCAAATACAATAAATAATGGTGCTATTATTCAAATACAAAATCAACCAAATGAAATAATTAATTATCAATCAAATTATGGTCATACAAATCCAACATTTCAAAATCGTACAGATGTTGTTAATTGTATTGAACTTGATACAAGAGTTAGATATGCTAAAACACCAGATAGATATTGTTATATTGATGATGGAAATGTTAAAAATATTAATAATAATATTGATATACAAAATCGTGAAAGAAGAATAAATTATGAAAGAGATAATAGATCAAGATATGAATTTATTGATGATGATGATGAACCAATACCATTACAACAACCAATTCAATTACAAAGAAGAGCATCATTAACAAGAATTGAAACAGTTAATCAACGACAAAATTCACAATTTCATAGACAAGCTAGTTATCATGGACAAAGAATGCAAACAATGTTATCAGTACCAGTTAATCGTGTTGATAATGATATTAATAATCCACAAAAATTACGTAAAATAAGACAAGATGAAAATAATGTTGTTCGTTATGCATTAGTTCCTGCTGATGAAGCTATTGCAGATGGTGATTCTTCTTCTTGGATAAATACTAATTATTCTTCCTCTCGAGGTAAATTTTAATAAAAAATAATAATCCTCAATGTCTATAATTTTATATATAATAAGTAGGTTTATATAGTAATTTTTTTTTTTGGACTTTTTCAGGTCGTTACGCACGACTGCCAATGCAGGATGAAGATCCACCCATTTTACCGGATCGTAATTTACGTGAACAAATTGAATTACGTGAAAATATTGGTTCATCAAGAAATAATATTGCAACACAAAAATTACATGAAATATTAACAACACCAAGAAAACCAAGATCAAAATCAGAAGAAAGAAATTTATCACCAGGTCGTAGAACACCACAAAGAGGATTACAATATGCAACTCCACCAGCTAGTACAACTGCATCACCAACTGGACGTGTTATTGTAGCTGGTTCAAGTCGTCGTGGTACACCAGTTGGTACACCACAACGTGCATTTTCACCTGGTAGAGCACCACAAACATCAACACCAAATAAAGATATACCTCCAGCAAGACGATGTCTTCCATTAAATGAACAACAAGAATTATGTCCAGCAAGTAATTGTGGTCGTTCAAGATATACATCAAGACATCAAGATGGTACTGTATCATTAGCAGCATCACCAATTGAATATTCAACAAAATATAGTAGTGAACCTCCACCAAGATATGCATATGTTGAATCAACATCAGAATCATTACCAATGGTTGTTGGATCGACCAAATATCAAGTTATTTCATCTCGTAATGAATCAACACAAAAAAAACCATATAATAGTGTAGAAAATGCATTTATTGCAAGAACAGCTGTTGTAAGTTTTATCACAATTAAAATAATATTTTAATAGTTTTTTTTTTTTTTTTTTTCTATAACCAAGGAGAAGAAGAATATATACTTATCTATATTTAATTTTTATTTTAGGTACCACCATTATCACCACCAAATAGTGAAGCTAATACAACATTTGCCAGTGGTTTAGATAAAGGTGATAGAAAAAGTGCACCATTAATTTTAGTACTTGTTGGAATTTTAACATGTGGTTTAGCATTTTATCTTTCTTGGACACAAGGACGAAGGTAAATTGAACAATTATATAAATATATTACATTCATGGGTAAAAAGAAATTACCCAAAGAATTTTATATTATCTTATTCATTGATCTTGATAATTGTTGTTTTATTTTTGTTTTAGATATTATTTTGATAGTGCTGCTGGATGTGGAATATGTTGTGCACTTGCTGGTGCAAGTAGAAGTTTAAGAAGAACATGGACTGGTTTTAGTTTAGCTGGTTTAGCAACTTTAAGTTGTGCTGGTCTTTTATTAATAGCTATAAAATCACCACGTCCAGGTTCACCATTACATGATATTACTGCTGGTGTACTTTGTGGTGTATCTTTACTTGGTGCTGGTCTTGCAATTTTGGCACTAATGTCACCTAAATGTAATTTTGGACGTCATAGGAGAGTACATTCTTGGATACCACAATTTGCACCATAATTTATAGATTCAAAATCTTTTTTTTTTTATTTATTATTAATAAAATAAGTAAATGTATAACACCAAATTATTAAATAATAATTTATAAATTAAAATAAGTATGTTGTTAAATTAATAAACATAAAAATATTAATGTACAAGGCTGATTACGCGCCTTTGGCACTGAATAACATTAAACAGGCAATTATTCGTATTATTATTACTGGAAAATTGATATCAATAACTTATAACTCAAATAAAAGTTTGTTATTTAAAGAAATTTAAACAACAAAAAAATATTATAATAAATTATTTTTCAAAAACTGTTTAAATTATAACAGAATAGTGAACGAGTAAAAAAGTATACCAACAGTTAAATAATTTTTGTTTATTATTATTAAATTTATATCATCTAATCTTTAGTTGAAATACCTCTTGTCCTGTTCTACTATCCTGTTATAATTTAAAAATTACATAACTCTTCAGTCATTATATTCGCCTAATACAAATTCAATTTTTGAAAAAAAAAAAAATCAAATACTTCTTTGATCATTATGTTCGCCTAATAAAAATTCACAATTTTTTCGGAAATAAAAAATAGAAACTCTTGGGTCATTATAGTCTCCTAATCGAATTTTTTTCAGATATTGTCGAGATATGTTAATTTCAAAATCTTAAAAGATACTGCTCATAAACAAAAATATAAACAGGCATAAATACCTCTTGCCGAGTTCTATAACCCTGATATAACTCGATATTTTTCCGATTTTTTTTGAATGACTCACAATGACTTATTCGTTCAATATTGATCGGAGAGAAAAAGTATAAGCGGCATCAAATACCTCTTGTCAAGTTCTATAACCCTGATACAACTCGATATTTTTCCGATTTTTTTTGAATGACTCACAATGACTCATTTGTTTAATATTGATCCTAGAAAAAAAAGAGAAGCAGCATTGAATACCTCTTGCCGAGTTCTATAACCCTGATACGACCCGATATTTTTCCGATTTTTTTTGAATGACTCACAATGACTCATTTGTTTAATATTGATCCTAGAAAAAAAAGAGAAGCAGCATTGAATACCTCTTGCCGAGTTCTATAACCCTGATATAACTCGATATTTTTCCGATTTTTTTTGAATGACTCACAATGACTTATTCATTCAATATTGATCTAGAAAAAAAAGAGAAGCAGCATTGAATACCTCTTGCCGAGTTCTATAACCCTGATACAACTCGATATTTTTCCGATTTTTTTTGAATGACTCACAATGACTCATTTATTTAATATTGATCCTAGAAAAAAAAGAGAAGCAGCATTGAATACCTCTTGCCGAGTTCTATAACCCTGATATAACTCGATATTTTTCCGATTTTTTTTGAATGACTCACAATGACTTATTCGTTCAATATTGATCGGAGAGAAAAAGTATAAGCGGCATCAAATACCTCTTGTCAAGTTCTATAACCCTGATACAACTCGATATTTTTCCGATTTTTTTTGAATGACTCACAATGACTTATTTGTTTAATATTGATCCTAGAAAAAAAAGAGAAGCAGCATTGAATACCTCTTGTCAAGTTCTATAACCCTGATATAACTCGATATTTTTCCGATTTTTTTTGAATGACTCACAATGACTTATTCGTTCAATATTGATCGGAGAGAAAAAGTATAAGCGGCATCAAATACCTCTTGTCAAGTTCTATAACCCTGATACAACTCGATATTTTTCCGATTTTTTTTGAATGACTCACAATGACTTATTCGTTCAATATTGATCGGAGAGAAAAAGTATAAGCGGCATCAAATACCTCTTGTCAAGTTCTATAACCCTGATACAACTCGATATTTTTCCGATTTTTTTTGAATGACTCACAATGACTTATTTGTTTAATATTGATCCTAGAAAAAAAAGAGAAGCAGCATTGAATACCTCTTGTCAAGTTCTATAACCCTGATATAACTCGATATTTTTCCGATTTTTTTTGAATGACTCACAATGACTTATTCGTTCAATATTGATCGGAGAGAAAAAGTATAAGCGGCATCAAATACCTCTTGTCAAGTTCTATAACCCTGATACAACTCGATATTTTTCCGATTTTTTTTGAATGACTCACAATGACTCATTTGTTTAATATTGATCCTAGAAAAAAAAGAGAAGCAGCATTGAATACCTCTTGCCGAGTTCTATAACCCTGATATAACTCGATATTTTTCCGATTTTTTTTGAATGACTCACAATGACTTATTCGTTCAATATTGATCGGAGAGAAAAAGTATAAGCGGCATCAAATACCTCTTGTCAAGTTCTATAACCCTGATACAACTCGATATTTTTCCGATTTTTTTTGAATGACTCACAATGACTTATTTGTTTAATATTGATCCTAGAAAAAAAAGAGAAGCAGCATTGAATACCTCTTGTCAAGTTCTATAACCCTGATATAACTCGATATTTTTCCGATTTTTTTTGAATGACTCACAATGACTTATTCGTTCAATATTGATCGGAGAGAAAAAGTATAAGCGGCATCAAATACCTCTTGTCAAGTTCTATAACCCTGATACAACTCGATATTTTTCCGATTTTTTTTGAATGACTCACAATGACTTATTCGTTCAATATTGATCGGAGAGAAAAAGTATAAGCGGCATCAAATACCTCTTGTCAAGTTCTATAACCCTGATACAACTCGATATTTTTCCGATTTTTTTTGAATGACTCACAATGACTCATTTGTTTAATATTGATCCTAGAAAAAAAAGAGAAGCAGCATTGAATACCTCTTGCCGAGTTCTATAACCCTGATAACTCGATATTTTTCCGATTTTTTTTGAATGACTCACAATGACTCATTTGTTTAATATTAATCCTAGAAAAAAAAGAGAAGCAGCATTGAATACCTCTTGCCGAGTTCTATAACCCTGATATAACTCGATATTTTTCCGATTTTTTTTGAATGACTCACAATGACTTATTCATTCAATATTGATCGGAGAGAAAAAGTATAAGCAGCATCAAATACCTCTTGCCGAGTTCTATAACCCTGATACAACTCGATATTTTTCCGATTTTTTTTGAATGACTCACAATGACTTATTCATTCAATATTGATCCTAGAAAAAAAAGAGAAGCAGCATTGAATACCTCTTGCCGAGTTCTATAACCCTGATACAACACGATATTTTTCCGATTTTTTTTGAATGACTTACAATGACTTATTCATTCAATATTGATCCTAGAAAAAAAGTTTAAGCAGCATTGAATACCTCTTGTCGAGTTCTATAACCCTGATACAACTGGATATTTTTTCAAAACAATTTAGATAAATTTTTTAGTTTTCAAAATTAAAAAAAAAAAAAAAATTATTTGAATACCTCTTTGGTCATTATATTTGCCTAATAAAAATTCGAATATTTTTTGAAAAAAAATTTTGAATACTCCTCCGGTTTTTATATTCGCCTGATACAAATTAAAAAAAATTTCTAAAAAAAAAAAATTATTGAAATACCTCTTCGATCATTATATATGCCTGATACAAATTAAAAAATTTAAAAAAAAAAAAAAAATTATTTGAATACCTCTTAAGTCATTATATTTGTCTAATAAAAATTTGAATATTTTTTGAAAAAAAAATTAGAATACTTCTTCGGTTGTTATATACGCCTGATACAAATTTAAAAAATTTTCGAAAAAAAAAAATTATTCGAATACCTCTTCGGTCATTATATTTGCCTAATAAAAATTCGAAAATTTCTCAAATAAAAAAAAATTCGAATACCTCTTCGGTCATTATATTCGCCTGATACAAATTAAAAATATATTAAAAATTTTTTTGTATCGAACTGCCCAGAAAAATCATACGTAGTAAGTGCACATATTTTTTAATCACTAAACATATGCCGAAAAATGTGGACCAATCAGACTACGAATAAAATGCGGTCAAGTGTACTATTTTCATATAAATAAAAAATAAGAGGATATAAAAAATATAAAAAATAATAGAAATAGTTTTCAAATATCTATTTCCAGTCGGCTATTTACCGACTGAAGATATATCAATACGTCATCAAAAAACAAACCAAGAAGACAACAAATATGTCTCTCTTTTTTTGTGCTGTACTCACATATGTTTATCACATAAAAAAATATACACAAACATTGTGACAAGCATAACTGATTACATATATTTTTCTTAATATTTTTTTTGCTTTGACGAATAAATGTAAGTAGATAAAAAAAGTATGTATTTAGTTTAATGTATATAACCAGCTAACAACACAATTTTAGTTTGATCAAGCGCCATTATTATCATTCACTGTATACACGTTTTTTTTTTTTTTCTTTTTATTTCGTTTACGTGCATACAATTATATATTCCCCCGGATTGACTAGGTTAATGTACTGTCTCTGCGACTTTGCAATAAGTTTATCAAGTTTACATATCAACCAGTTGTTCATATAATTTTTTATATAAATTTTTATATTTCTAAACTCTTGTTAAATAATATATTTAAAACAATTAATCATCTACAACTACACAATATTGAAGCATTGATGTTTAATGAAAAAAATAAAAAAAAATAAGTGAGTATTTGAATACAATTATTTTTTATACAAATATTATACAAATTATTTTTTAATTTTCTTAATTTGACACAAAGCAGGATATATATATTAAAACATACATAACCACAATTGGATAGCAACAAGATGAGATGAGTTTTTTTTTCCTTTTTTTTTATCATTAAAACATCAAATATAAAAAAGTAAACAAGGTCTGGATAACCTGTTGAATGTAGTATAGATATATAAATTGTTGATAATAATAGAACAAAAAAAATTCATCATAATATGAAGGCGGGAATAAATTTGACTAATTAATTTATGGTTCCAACATATTTATAAATTTTCATGTACATATTGTCACATTTTATTTTATAATTTTTTTTGTTGGTCCATAAATGTATCTAATTATTTCTCCTTGAGCTTTTTAGATCCAAAGATTGTTAAGATATTCAGGTCAAGGTCAATTAATTTAATACTCTTTTGTTTTATCATAGATTATAATTTTTATTTTTAATATATATTATCAAATTTATTCAATGTTTATTTGAAATAATTATTAAAATTTGTAAAATATTAATTTTTTAGCTGAATATGGGTTGATTATTTAAATAGATATGTGAGCTTCTTCAATCACGTGTAATCTGAATGATAAAAACAATTGTCAATTACGTAGAAATTTAAAAAAAAAATAAATAATAAAAACAAACAAACAAGACCAATCAAACAAAATTAAGATTGAATCGTGTAAATTATTGAAGTCAAGTTTATGATCTTAATTATTTTTCTATTGATCAATCAAATATTTTTGAGTATAAGTCATTGATTAAATAAAATTATGATAAATGATTGTAAATTTATATAACAATGATTAACAAAAAATTTACAAATTTAATTGATAAAATATTTAAAATGTTTTTTATTTAAATAATAATATTTTTTTCTCATTTTTTCTTTTAATATTATTTGATATTTTAAATTTTATAAATTTATTATTTGATCTGAAATAAGATAGTCACGTAACTGTCTGTATAACTCTGTCAAATGATTTGACCATGGCCTAACTTGATAGTTATGATAAATGATTACTCCTGCAATTTTAAAATTTTTTTTATAAATATTAATTTTTATCTGTTTTATTTATTTAAATATTATTATATATTTAACTAAGTAAAATTATTTACTTGATTTTACTAAAAATATATTTTCTTTATTTATAAGTTTATGGTTTTTTTTAAATTTTAATATATATTCGGTTAAAATTATTGAAAAGAATGAAGATAACATCTTTTCAGATAAAGCAGTAAAATGTCATCAATAATTAAAAAAAAATCAACAACAATGGATAAAATGATTGATAATATAAATCATCCAATACCAATATTAGGTGATGATTATATAAATAATATACCAGAATGTGATGCATTTATTGGTATAATAAATGATAAAAAAAATATAGCAATTGCAATTAAAAAAATAACAAATATATTACCAGGATTTGGACATTTAAAACGTTGTTCTGAAGGACGTTTATTAATTGCATTTGTTAAAAATAATAAATATAATAATAAAGAATTATCATTTGATTCAATAGATATATTAAAAAAATTTTTAATTGATAAAAATTTTGATTTAAATATTATTAATAATAATATTAATATTATTTCTGTTCCTTCATTATCACCAAAAACAAAATTACAAGCACAATTATCATCAAAAATTTGGCCAATTAATTTTCATCCAGATCCATGTATTGAATTAATTATGAGTAATAAATTTTTTAATAATCATCAACTTGATATTATTAATAAATGTATGAAAATATGTAATGATATAAGTGATGTAACATCATTTAATAATATACATTGTAATGGTAGTGCTATTATTATTGATCCAAATGATAATAATGATGATGATTCAATTAAATTACTTGCTGTAACAATATCACAAACAGATAAACATCCATTGTGGCATGCAGCAATGTTAGCAATTGATTTAGTTGCTAAAATTCAAGGAGGTGGTGCATGGAAACTTCACAATGAAACTACATTATTAGATACAACAACAAGAAAAAGAAAATTTCAATCAAAACTTCCACTGTGTTATCCAGAATATTTAAAAAATCATATTAATTTAAATGATATTAAAAATTATTATGAATCAAATGATGATGTTGATGATGATGATACTAATAATGATAAAAAAAATATAAAATATTTATGTACAAATTATTGGATATTTTTACAAAATGAACCATGTCCACTTTGTGCAATGGCATTATTACATTCAAGAATATCAATGATATTTTATAATAATATTAATAAATCACTTGGTGTTTTACAAACAAATGCATATTTACATACATTATCTGGTTTAAATCATCGTTATCGTGTATGGAAAAATAATAATAATAATAATATAAATAGTTAATTTAAATTAAATAAAATTGTATTGTTAAATTTATATAGACAAGTATGATTAAATAAATGATATTCAAACGTTTGTAATATGTTTGAATTTATCATTGGTTAATATTGTCAATGTCATCTGAAATAACTGTTGATTTATTTTAATGTAAATTTAAAATATTTCTTAACAAATATTTTTTAAAAAAATTCAAAAATATACAAGCTTATTGTTTAATTTAAATTTATTTTTAAATAAATAAAATAATAAAAAAAAAAAAAACCATAAACTAATATAAATAGTTTAAAAATTTAAACCCTTATCCTGTTCCCTTCGACAGCAACAACTTCCTGCTTCCATTAACATTATAGACATGACATTGCAGCTTGGAATTAGATATATATCAGTAGAATTATTATACATGTGAATTTTATTTTTGAAATTGTTTATTTATTTTTTTTATTGATAGAAAAAAAAATATACTTATATATATAATAATAATAACGAATGGCGTATGTAGTCGACCCAAACTATTGACATCAATTGTCGCAGTAACACCAACTTAAATATCCCTCATAAAAAGGTTTTATTCCACAAATTATAAAAAAAAAACCATAAACTAATATAAATAGTTTAAAAATTTAAACCCTTATCCTGTTCCCTTCGACAGCAACAACTTCCTGCTTCCATTAACATTATAGACATGACATTGCAGCTTGGAATTAGATATATATCAGTAGAATTATTATACATGTGAATTTTATTTTTGAAATTGTTTATTTATTTTTTTTATTGATAGAAAAAAAAATATACTTATATATATAATAATAATAACGAATGGCGTATGTAGTCGACCCAAACTATTGACATCAATTGTCGCAGTAACACCAACTTAAATATCCCTCATAAAAAGGTTTTATTCCACAAATTATAAAAATTTAAAAAAAAAAAAAAAAAACAATTTATATCTTTAAATAAAGTTGTTATAATTATTTGTCTTAAACTATTTAATATAAAACAAACAAAAAAAAAAGAACAAAATACTTTTAAATTAAAAATTATTTTGTTTGTTTTTTTTTTTTTTTTTAAATTTTGTATTAATTAATAAAAAAAAAAAATGAAAATGTTATATATTTATATTAAATTTTATTAATTTTATCAATTATAATATTACAAAGAGGTCACTTGATTAATTTATAATAATAATTATTTTATTATTTTGTTATTTTTCAGAAATTTTTATAATTGGTGGATTTAATTTCTATTGAGAGTAAATTATTTAACGACAAAAAAGATACCTTCGATCAAGCAAAACGATTATAATATATATATATATATATATGTATATATAAATATATATGTATATTTAATATTCAGACGTTAAATTATGAGTGGTACCAATTGATGCTGAGACGAGAACGATATCTTATTGGTCAGACGTTTGATCTCTCTGACTTTTGAGACACAAGTGGTACGTTATTACAACGTGCTTTTCATCATTTATTGTCATCATTTAAACGAATTCAAAGCTACTAACTCTGTCGTTATATTGCATTGTTACATTACTTGTCTTGATAACACAACTGTGTACAGTAAATTTTTTTTTTTTTATAAATCAAGTTATCAATATATCAATATATCAATAATTCAAGTTTGAATAAACTAATAGTATTTTTATTTTATTTAATTTTAAATAAAAATTATTAAAAATAAATTAATTAATTAAAATTGATTAATTTAGTTGTTGATAAATTGTTTTTTTAATTTTTAATTATTTTTTTTTTTTGGTGACAGGTGTATTTATTGTGAAATATATGTCAGTTTAAGTTTTGGAAATTTACAACTTTTCCATCATCAGATAATACTCAGCACTTGACGAAGAACTCGAGGATATTAGAGTCTTCCGGTAATCGAATGGCACAGTTCTACTGGCTCTTGCTATTTGAGAGGCATCATTGAACACTTCCTCAGTAGCATCATCACTCACAGCATCCTCTCTCTTGTTGGTGTACATTGTGAATAATCAACTGATTTTTACAATTTTTTTTTTGTTTTATTTTTCAATAGACATTGTTATTGATTAAGAATTTTTTGATATATTTTTTTTTCACTGTGAATAATTGAATATTAATTTTAAAAAATATATAAATATATTTTATTTTTTTTTGTTTTTTAAATGAAAATAATTATCAACAAATTAGTCGCAATGGAGCGAAGGATGTTAAAAATGTGGTGACTATACGACATGATAAGGCCCTTGTTGCCAATAAAATTTAAAACAGTTTGTGTGTATAATAGATTTTAGGCTAAATAAAATTAGCAAAGAAAAAAAAAAAAAAAAGAACTGATTGTTGAAAGAAGAGATAGGTGAAGAAAGAAAAAAAAAAAAAATTGTGAGAAGAAAAGAGAAGAGAGTTTAATCAAAAATCAAAAATAAAGATAATTAAAATAAATAATAAAAAAAATAAAAACATCAACAAGCAAGTTGTTATCAATTATAAAAATTTTAAATAAATAAAAAAAATTCTTGACAACAAACTAATACTCAATACATATTTATAAAAAGTGATTTAATTAAACAACACAAGATATCAAAAAAGATATCATTTGAATTTTAATCATATATAGTGTATTTATGTGCCAAGAGAACATTTTTTAAAATAAAAAATATAAATTGTCTTGATTATATTTTAAATTACTCAACAAAAATATCATATTAATTTGATATTTTATACAAAGAAGAAAATAATTAATTGATAATTAAGTGAATATATTGATAAAAAATTTAATTGATTATATTAAGTTAAAAATAAAATAACATCAAGATGATTTTCAGCCGTGGTATTGCAATGGTTTTCAAAGACGCTTTTATTGTTTTTTCACGTTTTATGTCATTAAAGTCCAGGGGTTGTGCTTTATTAGAAACACATCGACAGCGTGAAACAACTGGCATCAAAAAATTGTATAACAGTTTTTTCGTAATGTTTTAAGGGTGATTTAAAAAATTAAAAAAAAAAAAAAAAAAACAAAGAATCATATATTAATTGCTTGACTTTTTAATTGTTTGATATAAATATATATATTTAATAATTAAAATTAATAAATAAATGATAAAAAATAAATATATATATTTAATTGTTGACAAAAAGAAAGAGAAAGAAAGAAAAAAAAAAACAATCAAAATGTTTTTTTAAAATTATCAGTAAAATATAAAAGTACTCAATATAAAATGCAATTTTTAACTACATTTAAAATCATAAAAGAAATATTATTTCAAAATATTTTTATAAATTATTAAAAAAAAAAAAAATGACATGAAATTGAGACAGAAAAAAATAATATAAATAAATATATAAAACAGTGAAAAAAAAAAAAAAAATTATATAAAAAAAAAGGCAATATTATGTGAGTACAGAACTTATTGATAATGGACTTTGAATTCTGCTGATATGATTTAAATTATTTTTTTTTTTCCTATGCCTCTCAACTTAATTATACATCAAGTAAAAAAAGTAAAGTAAAACAAACAATTTAAATAAAAAAAAAAAAATAATAATAAAAAAATATTAATTTAATTTTATATCAATAAAAATAAAATAAATAATAAAATAAATAAAATTAATAATAATAAATGGAGTTACAAGTAATGATGGAAGCTAGTTCAGAGTCGATGAATGGAACAATGTGGCTTGGTCATTCATCATCACCATCATATCAAAGATTATCACCACCAGTACGTTATGATGTACGTGATGTTAATGCACCTCAACAAGTATGTTATTATTCTATGATACGAATAATAAAATTAAGTATAATAAATAATAATGACCTTTTATATTTATTTTTATTATTACAGATACCAATGGGTTATCACGTTTCAGACAGTGCAATATTGTGGCATGATAAACGTGAAACACAAAAAAATTTACAAGAATTAAACAATGAAACATCATCACGTAATAATTCACCAACATCTGATAATCAATCAAGTTATCAACAATCATCAAATGGCCTTAAACGACGTGCTACTGGATCACATCAATCTATTACTGAATTAGATAGAAAACATTCAAGAAGAGACGGTAATTTACATTTTATTATTATTATTATTATTATTTTAAATGTCAATGATTTAATTTTGTTCTATTGCATTATCACTGATTTAACCAAGGCCATGACGTAGAATAAATAAATATAAAAAATGAGAAACTTATCTCAAAAGTTTTATAGTTATAAAATACAATGATGGGTCAATTGTTAATTTCCGGATAACAATTACGAAATTTAAAAAAAAAAAAAAATCACACAGATAAATTGTTCATTTATAAATTATACAAAAAAAAAAAAAGAAAAATATGATTTTTTAATATGATAATTTTTTTTTTATAGGAAATAATAGTGTTGCACAAAGTTGGTCATCAAGACAAGTTGAAGAACTTGCTGAACATCTTGTTGCTGATTTTGATGGTCCATTATCAGCTCTTGCTGCAAATGATCTTGCAAATGCTGTTGCATCTTACAATATGAGGTAACATAAAAATAAAAAAACAAATCATTGTTTCATCATAATAATATGAAAAAATATGTCAAATAAAATCTAGCATTTCAATCTCAATATGTTAAATTATATTGTAATGAATGACTGATTGATTAGTGTCGATAATGTGAATTAGTTATGAATACAAATAAATATTATATGTGTGAGATATAAATATATATATATTATGATATTATTTGTGGGGTAAAGAATAACTTGGTACTTGAATATCCAGTTATCGTCGGTTATAAACTAACCCATTTGCTTGATATCACTCTTTTGTAGGAGGAGTAATATTTACCCGACAATCTACACTAACACCTCATCAGGGAAGGGATTTATTTTAACATTGATATATTATAATAATATATATATATATAAATATACATTATATTCATTGACAATTAAATTATATAAATATTTACACACAACAACTTTTTATTTTTTTTACTACAAATGTTATTTGTCAAGCCAAGGTAAAATATAATTTAAAAAAATAGTAATATTAATAATACTAATTAATAATTATTGTTATTGTTTTCTTTTTTTTTTTTTTAATTTTTTTAAATTATAATAATTATTATTTATATAATTCTGAAGAATGGGGTTAAATTTCAGTGAAGCCTTGTTGGCATTGCCTTCGCTTACCGTCTTCAAACAGGAAGCCCCTTCACCAGAAAATCATATTAACAATAACAAGTGAGTCTATATAGTTTTGTTAAATTGAATTAATTTTTTAAATATATTTATATTAACAATAAATATTATTTGTCTAATTAATTCGGCTGATAATAAAATATTTGAAATAAAAAAAAAATAAAAGTTGAATGTATATTTCTTAGCTACAAACGCATGTTATCATAACTTTTCATAAAATTTTTTATTTTTAATCTAAAATTAATATTTCTATATTTTTTAGTATTTACTATTTACTAGTATTAAAATATATTTAATAATTTATCATTATTTCAGTTTAAATGATGTAACACAAAGAACTATTAATGGTTCTCATCAAGATAATAATATTGGTCATTCAGTTGAACCTGATAGTAATGATAATAATAATAATATTACAACAAACATGGGTACAACAACAACAACAACAACAACAACTACACCAACAACATCATCATCTTCATCAAACAATAATAACGCAATTAATAATGTCAGTAATAGTAACAATAGTCCACGTAATGGCAATGAAGAAACAGGACAAACATCAACAACAAGTCTTCATCAATTTTTGTATTCTAATGATGATTATCCACCAACATCATCATCAGGAAATCATGTATCTTCATCACAACAGGGCAATGAATTTAACGAAGATAGCCGGTAATATATACTATTTTTTTAATTTAATAAATACATTTTTGAAATTGGTTGTTTCATGAATTGTTTTTTTTTTTTTTTTTAAAGATTTCAATATGTTTTGGCTGCAGCAACTAGCATTGCTACCAAAGTAAATGAAGAAACTTTGACATATTTGAACCAGGGACAATCTTATGAAATTAAATTAAAAAAACTTGGTGATTTATCAGCATATCGTGGAAAAATATTAAAAGTAAAGTTTATATTAATTTGTAATAAAATTTCTTTTAATTTTTATATAATTATAATAATATATATATTGAAATTTAATTTTCCAGTCAAATATACGTATTTGTTTTCACGAAAGACGTCTTCAATATACTGAACGTGAACAAATGTTAGCTTGGCAACGTGGACGTCCTGGTGAACGTTTACTTGAAATTGATGTACCATTAAGTTATGGTATGATTGATGTTGCACAATCTTCATCAGCTAAAAATAGTATAGAATTTATGTGGGATCCAACAAAAGAAGTTGGCATTTATATTAAGGTTAATATAATTTTATTGTTAATTAATTAATTCAAAAAAAAAAAAAGAAACAAAAACAAAACAATTATATTTTATTTATCAGGTTAATTGTATAAGCACTGAATTTACACCAAAAAAACATGGTGGTGAAAAAGGTGTACCATTTAGAATTCAAGTTGAAACAAAATTACCAGGTGGACCACGTTTACATGCAGCATCATGTCAAATAAAAGTATTTAAATTAAAAGGTGCTGATCGTAAACATAAACAAGATCGTGATAAAATAATGAGACGTCCTCCACATGAACAAGAAAAATATCAACCAAGTTATGAGTGTACTGTTCTATCAGATGTAAGTTTAAATACTTATTTATATAATTATAATAAATAAATTATGTTTTTTATTGTTAAAATAAATACTTTTTTTTTTGCAAACAGATATCATTTGAAGCATTGTCACCAATAACTTCATCATTTCAAAATGAAGCAAGTCCTTATATAACAAATGATTCAATGTAAGTAATATTTAATTTTTAAATATAATAATTAAAATACTATAAATCTATCACTTGAATAATAACGTATGATTATATTGAAAAAAAAAAAAAAATGAACATTAAAATAGAATAATGTATTTTAATTGAAACAATTAGGTCACAAAAATTGAAGTTAATTTTTATGAAGTAAATACTTATTCAATTCATTTAACACATGGTTGAAGTTCAATTGTGCATAAATAACAAGTTTAGTTAGCGACAACACTTCATCAATGTTTAACAAGAATATCATAATAGCAATATTTTTTATAAATTGTGTAAAATATTATTTTAAAATATAATAAAAAAAAAAAAATAGGCCAAGTAAATCAACAATAAAATTACAAATTATGTCATAACAAAAAAATAAGTTTATCATTAAACCAGTATTTTTAAAAATAAAATAGCTATACTGATAACAAATCAAGTGTTGTTGGCATTGGTGGGTTTTAAAAAGAGGAAAAAAAAAAAATAAAAAAAAAGAGCTATAAAGGTATTTGTTAGTGAGTGTGTGTGTTAATTTAACATCGTTTATACAGTTGCACGTGATTCGTCAAGCTTGAGGTTTCTATCCTCTATATATATATAATATAAAACAACATACATATAATCAAGTCAAATCAAACTTAAACTAGCTTGAACCAGCATAAACCAGCAGTATATTATAAAATATAAATGAAACAACAGCGCTGTACCACCTTGTGCGGTTATCATTTGAACATATCAGTTATATTCATATTGAAATTAAAGAAATAACACCGCAAATAAATTAAACTTGAAAACAAAATATAATTTATATATATTATTAATTGATTTTATAAAATTAAGCTAGAATTAACCGGCTTAAAATCAAGAAACTGGCTTAATCAGCTTTTTATTATTTTATTTGATTATTATTATAAATTTTTTATCCTCTTTTATCTTGTTCACTGAGTGAATAATCAAACAAGAAAGACAAAGATAAATTGATTTAAATTATTAACTGTGAAGGAAAGACCTCGAGTACCTCGGGTGAACAGTCAGTCAAGAAAAAACAATCTCATGTAACCAACTGTGAACATTTTAAATACGTAGTTTTTTTTTTTTTTTCCTGTTATCTTGTTTAAATAAAATATTTTATCTATTTTTTTTTTAAATATTTGTGATTAATTATAAAT
This sequence comes from Lysiphlebus fabarum, assembly GCA_011426435.1. Lineage (NCBI taxonomy): Eukaryota > Metazoa > Arthropoda > Insecta > Hymenoptera > Braconidae > Lysiphlebus > Lysiphlebus fabarum. Next base: position 4,168 of record WSYQ01000246.1, on the reverse strand, counting down.
TAATAAGTGATTTTAATACAAGTGCAGTCATGATTTACCGTTAGCCTTGAGTTTAATTTTCTATTAAAATATTTTCAATTATTTTAATTTTATTTTTGTGTTTGTTTGAAATTATTATCAGTAAAATTCTTATCTTGAAGTATAGAACACAAAAAAAAAATAATAAAAAACACATTATAAAATTCTATTTTAATATTTAAAAAAATTTTGTTTACTTGCTCATAAGTGAATCATTATCAACAAATTATCTATTTTTTTTTATGTAGAAAAATAAATTTTTATTTTAAAGTTAAAATTAAATAATATATTGAAATAATTGTGGGAATGATTTTTATTCTTTTATCAAGTAATAATTTGATAGAACAAAAAAAAAACTGTATGTTTAATAACAGTTATAAATTTATTGTAAATAATATTATTAAAATTATCAACGTTTCGATGGAGTTGTTAATTGTTAATATTACTCCAAAATCAACAACTGTATTTGAAAGAATTTTGGGTTGTCGTGAGGATTTACATCCAGACCAGGAACATTTTCTAAGATGACGAGAACCTTAATCATCGGTATACCGATGTTTTTTAAATTATTATTATTTTGAAAAAATACAAAAAATAATTTAGGATATATAAAAAAACAAAAACGCAATAAAACAAAAATTTTAATTAACAACCAAAAAATACAATCAATTTTTTTTTTTTTTCTATTTATAATTATAAATAAATACTTTAATTAATTATTTATTAATTAAACAAAAAATAAATTGAAATGTCACGAGAAATATTTGAGTGGTTACTTAACGAAAATTGTAGGCCACCAATGATTTTGGTTTATGAGATAACAATTGATGAATATGGATCAGTAGGTATCAAGGTGATAGCAAGATATATACATACATTATTTAATGATAAACCAGGACAAATAATTTATAATTCTAGTCGTAAAATTTTTGTTAAATTTAATATATTAAAAAAACAAAAACAAAAAAATTATGTTAAAAGACTTGGAAAAAATAATAATAAATTTGATAATGATAATTATGTTGCAAGAATATTGAGACTTAGAAAAAAAAATGTGTAAGATTTTAATTTTATAATTTTAAATATTTAAATTTTATTATATTATTTAATAAATTAATAATTTTATATTAATTTAAATTTATATATATTTTTGTTTTATTTTTTTCAGTACGTCACAAAATTTATCAAATAATGGAGGTACATCATCACCATTAACAGTGGTACCTGTTGCATTATCAATAGCAACACAAGATCATCAATTGGTTAATAATATTGATCAATCATCAAATGAAGAAACAAATGTATCCAGATCAATACAAAATTTAGTATCACCAATATCAATATTACCAGATCAAGTACCATGCAATGATACAAATAATAACAACACCAACAACAACAACAACAACAACAACAATACATCAGTTGAATTATCAGCTGATGCAAATGCTGTACAAACTGTTGCATGGTTACGTGCTAGTCGTTTTCAAGCATTTGAAACAACATTTGCAAATTTTTCAGCTGCTGATATACTTCGTTTATCGCGTGATGATTTAATACAAATTTGTGGTATTGCTGATGGTATTAGATTATTTAATGCATTACATTTTAAAGCACCAACACCAAAATTAAGACTTTATTTTGCAATTGAAACAACAAATGGTGTATTATTATGGCGTGTTATTTATCTTGATAATTTAACTAGTGGTGCACTTGCTACAAAATTACTTTCAACATTTAATTTACCAAATGATCGTTTACATTCCATTTTAATTCAAGGACCACAAGCAATTCATGTTCTTGTTTCTAATGATGTTGTTGCTAATATGAAAGATGAAAGTATGTTTTTAGTTGAAACTATAAAGGGTAAGTTTTATTGTTTGTTTTTTTTTTTATGTAATATTTGTCTTAATTTTAATATTTTAAAAATGTTTTTTTTTTTCATTTTTCAATTACAGATTCATCAAGTGAACGATATAAATTACTTTTAAAACCGTCATCACGTTAAAATAAATATTTATAAATTTTTAAATATAGTCAAATGATGACTCAACTTTTTATCGACAATATTAATATTGACAATAATAATTCATTGTTAATTTTGAAGCAATGAAAAACAAAAAAAAAAAGCAGTAATATTACTTTTTTTCTTTTTGTCAATAATTAATTTTTTAAATTAATTATTATTTCAGTTTTTTTATAACTGAAAATTATAATAATGTTAATTTTTTATTGTTTATTATTTGTTATAGTTTTTTTTTTTTTGTATTTAATTATTTGTTATTTTTTTAGCCAGAGATAGAATCTCAAATATTGGCTTAGTTAAAAATATTGTTTAGTCAATTATTAGTCACTAGAATTTTGTTTGTTTTTATTTTTTCTTTTATTTAAATTACTGTTTTTTAATTCATGTAAAGTAAAGTAGTCATTTTAATGATCAAGATGCCATGTAATTATTTGAACTGCACTAATTACAAACTCAATTTTTTATTATTATTTTTTTATTAAAAAATAAAATCAAGTAAATACTTGTTTATGATTTCTTTTTTTTTTTTTTTTTTTGCATCATTTATATGATTGTATTATTTACTTTACATGAATATTATATTTGTTATGCATGAGCAATAAAATATTAAAATATTATTTAAATAAAATATGAATAAGAGTTATATAAAATTTACGTTTAACTCAGGTACCTCAAAAATACCTAAACGTATTTTTTTTGATAAAAAAATAAAATATGTTAATTGATCAGCAGGCTGATGTCAATTGATATTTTCCTGATAAAATATCTAACACTTGTCAATTACGTAATTTATCTATTTTAATAAAATTTTTCTAAAATATATACAATGAATATAAGTTTAAGAAAAAATTAAATTTTAATAAAAATTTATAACAATTAAAATAATATTATTATTGTTGTTTGATAATAAAATTATAAGCTGTTTTAAAATATAAATTATTATATTTTATTGCAAGCAATAATTAATAATCAAGTATTTTTAAAAATAATATAAAAAATGAATTCTTAAATTGTTACTTTGTGATAAGTTGATATCATATTTGAATAAAAAAAAAATAATCTATGTAAAATTTAAAAAAAAGACAGAGGTTTATAAAACGTATTTGTTAGTTTATTATTTTCCTTCGTTTTAGGAAAACAAAAATTGTTCGATTATAAACAAAAAAAAAAATGAATAAATAAATATAATATTATTTGTTAAATTTTTTTTTTCATTTGGTAAAAAAATAAACAAATGAATATTGTTGTATTGTATTAATTTTATAGTTAATTTTAATAATAAATTTTTGTTTTTTTTTGTCAATAAAAACTTTTTTGTGAATCATTTTTTTTTTTACAAATTATACAATATTTAACATCGAATAAAAGTATTTTATTTAATTTTATGAATAATATATTAATAACAAAATAATTTTTCTAGATATTAAATTTTTAAAAGGCACAAGTTTTTTTCATACAATATAAAATTGATTAAATTTAATTCTAATTTTACTGAATTGTGTTTATAAAAAGAATTACCTTGACATTAATTTTGGTCCTTTAAACTTATTCTTAATATTTTACCAGTAGCATTTCTCGGAATTTGATTTATAAATCTTACACCACCTTTGAGTTCTTTAAATTCAGATACTTTACCTTTCATATAATTTTGTATATTTTCTTCAGTTGCATTATGTTTATCTTTTAAAACAACAAATGCACGTGGTACTTCACCACATCTTGAATCAGGTACACCAATAACAGCAGCATCAGCAATATCTGGATGTGTTCTTAATACTGCTTCTAATTCAGCAGGTGGTACCTAAAAAAAAAGTAATATTAATAAATAAAAATTATATTAATTTTTATTTTTATATAATATTATTACTTGAAATCCTTTGACTTTAATAAGTTCTTTTAATCTATCTGTTATATAAAAATCAAGATCATCATCAAAATATGCTATATCACCAGTTTTTAACCATCCATTTTGTAATGTTTTATTTGTTTCTTCTTCATTATCTAAATAACCTTTCATAATATTTGGTCCTCTTAACCATATTTCACCAGTTTCACCTGGATTTGGTATATCATTACCTGTTTTTGGATCAACTAAACGTACTTCACATTTAATTATTGGACGTCCAA
>WSYQ01000245.1:0-22694 GCA_011426435.1 Lysiphlebus fabarum | reverse complement strand
GAAATAATTCCAAAAAAAAAAGAAAAAAAAAACTTTTCGATTTAATATTATATAAATTTAAAATTTAGAAAATGAAATTTAAGTAAATATTGTCAAATAATTATTGTCGATTTGATGAAAAATCGTCACAGTATTTTTAAGACAAATAAAAAAAAAATGAAATTTTGAAAAAAATATTTGGCAAACAAAAAAAAAAAAATAATACGGTTAATTACCGTTGAATTATTGTATCACGATATATATTAGATTAATATGTTGCATGTTGTTAATATAATGTGTGTCTACAGACTGATTCAAAAAAAAAATTTACATATTTATTGTTTTTTAAATTTATAACTGATAAAATGATGTCTAAAATATAAATTTATCTTTATTAAAAAAAAGCATTTGGCTATAAAATCAAGACTAAAATCATTTTATCATATATAAATTTTAAAAAAATAATAACATATATATTTATTTTTGAATCAATCTAATGTCTCTACTGATTAAAGGCTTTATCAATGTCGCAAAAAATGATACAAAATTTGATAAAGCCAATAATAACAAAATGAAAAAAAATATAAATTAAAAAATGTTTACACCTCAAGTCCTTTTGTAGTAAAATTAAAATAAGTATTATTATTATTTGTTGCTAAGATTAAAAATCTCGGTGAATCAGTGTAATACAAAATAAATAAAATATTATAATAATTTTCAATGTGGACTATAAAATGGTGTAAACAATTTAATTAAAAATGAAAAAACAAAAAAAATATTTTATGGAGACCAATTTCGAAAAAAAAAAAAAAAAAAAAAAAAAAAAGAAAAACTACAAAAAAAAAATTACACAAATTCTTTAAAAACAAAATGAATGTTTATAAATATAAATTAATTGTTGTCATTCATTGTTATCTTTCATCAAATTTATTCAAAGATAAAATAATATTATCTTTCATTATAATATACATAAGCATAAACCAGAAATTTTATTTTTGATTAATTATAATTAAATTTAAATTACAGTGATTTTATTTATAATAATATATTATAATTTTATTAATTAAATATATTTTTTATTTAATTTTTATTGAATTAAAATTATATAATACAAATAAATAAAATCATTTTAATTTATTATAAAAATTAAATAATTTTATATTCAATATAAATATATATTATTTTAAATATGCTGGTTATATGCTTTTGTAAAACATAATTTGTACAATTTTGCACGAAATATTAAACTATAATAATCTGACCTATAATAATTTTTAAATATAAAATTTAATAGCTAAACAATTATAAAGCTATTTTTTTGTTCTCTAATAAGGATAACATTTGAATTATTTATTTTGAAATTTAATGAAAAATAATATCGTACTAATTTTTTATTGTATCATGAGATATCATTAATAAATAATTCAAATAGTTATTGTAAATAATAACAAAATACAAAAACAGTGCATTTATTTGTAACTAAAATTTATTCAAAGGTCAGATTTATATATAATAAACGAGTAGCAAATGAGCAATCATATTGCCTCATAGACAAAAAAAAAATTATATGTATTGTCACAGTTGACTCAATCTGACTTTTGATCAAATTTTTATGTGAATATTATTAGGATGTTGACTGATTCAATTTAAAACGAATAAAATCATTAAAAAAAATTAAAAGAATTACAATTTTTAAAAAACTAATCATTGTAACAATTTAATAAGTAACAATTTTCAATATTTTCCTAGATATTTTACAATAATATTTGTACAGTAGTTACAACAATTCATATACATAAATAATTAACAATAATATTGTTATTTAAAAAATAATTATTTTATTTCTATTATAGTATAATAATTTTTTTAATAACATCCTAATAGTATTTATATAATTATTTGAATCTCAATTTGTCAGTTGGTTATTAGAAAAAATAAATAAAAATGTTTAAAAAAAAAAAATAAAAAAAACATAATATAAATAACGATAGTCAATGAACGGTCTTGGCGTAATAGTAAATCGAGATTATATTAATAAAAATAGATAAATAATTGTCTGAAAAATATAAGAAAAAAAAAAAAAAAAAAAAACAAATTAGTTAATAAAAATTAAATAACATTGCACTCATAACTTTAATGATAGATCACATTGCGGGGCGTCGATTAAGGGAAATAAAAATGATCATAATTGATCAAAAAATATAGTACAAAGCTAGTAAACTACAAAAAAAAAAAAAAAAAAATGAATAAATAAATAAAATAATATTTAAAACAACAATTTTTATAATATAAAATAATAAATTGAATATTGTAAAAGCAATGTTCAAATTAAAATCAGGAAAAAAGTAAAATAAATAAATTAAATTTTTTTTTTTTTTTTTTTTATTTATTAATTTATAAACGAGCTAAAAAATTAATAATAATAATAATGAAATTCATGATAAAAAAAATTTATGAAAAATTATTTTACAAGCAAATAAATAATAAAATTGCTTTGATAAAAAATTTTTTTATTATTTCATAAGATAATTGATTAAATACAATATTACGTCACAGAAGTACAAACACTACCTCTTATAATAACTCTTGTACAAAGAGCGTTAAAGGAAAATAATAAAATAAAAATAAATAACAATAGAAAATTCATATAAGATTGTGTAAATATTTCATTTTCATGTGAGAATTAATGTTGAACGATAGTTACCTTCGTACTAATATATTCAATAAATTTATTAAAATAAATTAATTAATTAAAATAAAAAATAACAATAAAATAAATAAAATACATATATTGGACATTTTTTCGAGTCCTTATCTCAGGAATTAATTGAATTCAAGTACAAACTACAATTTATAATAGTTTATAAGATTTACTAACATGAAAATAATAAAACAAATAAATCAGTTTGATATATAAATTAAATACTATAAAAGTAGAAAAAAATAGTAATCAGTAATAATTGTTATCAAAATTAATTTTATTGATAACAAATATATCAAAAAAAAAAAAACAAATTTAATGACATATTATTAAGAAAATTAATCATGGAAATACAACTGTCTTCAATTGTAGTTTTTTAATTTATTAAATGAAAAAAAAAAAAATAATAAAAAAAAATAGTATTATTTACATTTGATGATTTTTAATTAATTTTTAAAAATAATAATTTTCATCTTTTTTATTTGTTCGAATATAAATATATAAATATTATTTTTTTCTAATTATAAAATTCAATGATATAGGCACTATTTAAGTGAACTAATTATTTGTAATTGTTTTTTTTTTTTTTTTCATTTTGATTTTTTAATAAATTATTTATTTATGTTTTTTTTTTTTACGCTGGACGTAATCGTGAATCAAAAATAATAATACATTATCATGTATTAGAAAGTATAAAAAGATAGAAAAAAAAGCACTTTGATTCGACGATTATATTTGTGCATTAATAAAAAATAAAAATTGTGTTAGAAATTAAGTTTACCCTAATGTCGTTGTTCCGCATTGTGATAAAATGAAAATTAAAATTATGTGAAAATTGAGTGAATATATTAAATTTTCATTTATTTTATTTTGTTTTTTTTTTTTAATATTATTTTTAATGAATTGGTTTCCACCTTTATGCAGAGAACCAAAATTGATTATACATTATATTGTAAAACCCTATAATTTTATGGTTAAACATGAATTTAATTCAAATATGTTTATAGGCTTGGTAATAAAGAAAACTGAAAAATTCCAAATGTTTAAGATGTTTTTTTTGAAAATATTTAAATATTAAAATTAATTAATTATAAACTGCTGACTATTTTCTCGAATAATACAACGTATGGCTTATAAAGAAATCGTGAAAATATCGAGTTGTATCAGGGTTATAGAACTCGGAAAGAGGTATTCGACGCTGCTTCTCTATATTATCTAGGATTAATATTTTTTGAAAAAATATTCATGAGGCTTTTAAAAAAAATTGTAAAAATATCGAGTTGTATCAGGGTTATAGAACTCGGAAAGAGGTATTCGACGCTGCTTCTCTATATTTTCTGGGATTATTATTTTTTGAAAAAATGTTCATGAGGCTTTCAAAAAAAATTGTAAAAATATCGAGTTGTATCAGGATTATAGAACTCGGAAAGAGGTATTCGACGCTGCTTCTCTATATTTTCTAGGATTAATATTTTTTGAAAAAATATTCATGAGGCTTTCAAAAAAAATCGTAAAAATATCGGGTTGTATCAGGGTTATAGAACTCGGAAAGAGGTATTCGATGCTGCTTCTCATTATTTTCTAGGATTAATATTTTTTGAAAAAATATTCATGAGGCTTTCAAAAAAAATTGTAAAAATATCGAGTTGTATCAGGGTTATAGAACTCGGAAAGAGGTATTCGATGCTGCTTCTCTATATTTTCTAGGATTAATATTTTTTGAAAAAATGTTAATGAGGCTTTCAAAAAAAATCGTAAAAATATCGGGTTGTATCAGGGTTATAGAACTCGGAAAGAGGTATTCGATGCTGCTTCTCATTATTTTCTAGGATTAATATTTTTTGAAAAAATATTCATGAGGCTTTCAAAAAAAATTGTAAAAATATCGAGTTGTATCAGGGTTATAGAACTCGGAAAGAGGTATTCGACGCTGCTTCTCTATATTTTCTGGGATAATTATTTTTTGAAAAAATGTTCATGAGGCTTTTAAAAAAAATTGTAAAAATATCGAGTTGTATCAGGGTTGTAGAACTCGGAAAGAGGTATTCGACGCTGCTTCTCTATATTTTCTGGGATTATTATTTTTTGAAAAAATGTTCATGAGGCTTTCAAAAAAAATCGTAAAAATATCGGGTTGTATCAGGGTTATAGAACTCGGAAAGAGGTATTCGATGCTGCTTCTCATTATTTTCTAGGATTAATATTTTTTGAAAAAATGTTCATGAGGCTTTCAAAAAAAATTGTAAAAATATCGAGTTGTATCAGGGTTATAGAACTCGGAAAGAGGTATTCGATGCTGCTTCTCTATATTTTCTAGGATTAATATTTTTTGAAAAAATGTTCATGAGGCTTTCAAAAAAAATTGTAAAAATATCGGGTTGTATCAGGGTTATAGAACTCGGAAAGAGGTATTCGATGCTGCTTCTCATTATTTTCTAGGATTAATATTTTTTGAAAAAATATTTATGAGGCTTTCAAAAAAAATCGTAAAAATATCGGGTTGTATCAGGGTTATAGAACTCGGAAAGAGGTATTCGATGCTGCTTCTCATTATTTTCTAGGATTAATATTTTTTGAAAAAATATTCATGAGGCTTTCAAAAAAAATTGTAAAAATATCGAGTTGTATCAGGGTTATAGAACTCGGAAAGAGGTATTCGACGCTGCTTCTCTATATTTTCTGGGATAATTATTTTTTGAAAAAATGTTCATGAGGCTTTTAAAAAAAATTGTAAAAATATCGAGTTGTATCAGGGTTGTAGAACTCGGAAAGAGGTATTCGACGCTGCTTCTCTATATTTTCTGGGATTATTATTTTTTGAAAAAATGTTCATGAGGCTTTCAAAAAAAATTGTAAAAATATCGAGTTGTATCAGGATTATAGAACTCGGAAAGAGGTATTCGACGCTGCTTCTCTATATTTTCTAGGATTAATATTTTTTGAAAAAATATTCATGAGGCTTTCAAAAAAAATCGTAAAAATATCGGGTTGTATCAGGGTTATAGAACTCGGAAAGAGGTATTCGATGCTGCTTCTCATTATTTTCTAGGATTAATATTTTTTGAAAAAATATTTATGAGGCTTTCAAAAAAAATCGTAAAAATATCGGGTTGTATCAGGGTTATAGAACTCGGAAAGAGGTATTCGATGCTGCTTCTCATTATTTTCTAGGATTAATATTTTTTGAAAAAATATTCATGAGGCTTTCAAAAAAAATTGTAAAAATATCGAGTTGTATCAGGGTTATAGAACTCGGAAAGAGGTATTCGACGCTGCTTCTCTATATTTTCTGGGATAATTATTTTTTGAAAAAATGTTCATGAGGCTTTTAAAAAAAATTGTAAAAATATCGAGTTGTATCAGGGTTGTAGAACTCGGAAAGAGGTATTCGACGCTGCTTCTCTATATTTTCTGGGATTATTATTTTTTGAAAAAATGTTAATGAGGCTTTCAAAAAAAATCGTAAAAATATCGGGTTGTATCAGGGTTATAGAACTCGGAAAGAGGTATTCGATGCTGCTTCTCATTATTTTCTAGGATTAATATTTTTTGAAAAAATATTCATGAGGCTTTTAAAAAAAATTGTAAAAATATCGAGTTGTATCAGGGTTATAGAACTCGGAAAGAGGTATTCGATGCTGCTTTTCTATATTTTCTAGGATCAATATTTTTTGAAAAAAAATTTATGAGGCTTTCAAAAAAAATCGTAAAAATATCGAGTTGTATCAGGGTTATAGAACTCGGAAAGAGGTATTCGATGCTGCTTTTCTATATTTTCTAGGATTAATATTTTTTGAAAAAATATTCATGAGGCTTTCAAAAAAAATCGTAAAAATATCGGGTTGTATCAGGGTTATAGAACTCGGAAAGAGGTATTCGATGCTGCTTCTCTATATTTTCTAGGATTAATATTTTTTGAAAAAATGTTAATGAGGCTTTCAAAAAAAATCGTAAAAATATCGGGTTGTATCAGGGTTATAGAACTCGGAAAGAGGTATTCGATGCTGCTTCTCATTATTTTCTAGGATTAATATTTTTTGAAAAAATATTCATGAGGCTTTCAAAAAAAATTGTAAAAATATCGAGTTGTATCAGGGTTATAGAACTCGGAAAGAGGTATTCGACGCTGCTTCTCTATATTTTCTGGGATAATTATTTTTTGAAAAAATGTTCATGAGGCTTTTAAAAAAAATTGTAAAAATATCGAGTTGTATCAGGGTTGTAGAACTCGGAAAGAGGTATTCGACGCTGCTTCTCTATATTTTCTGGGATTATTATTTTTTGAAAAAATGTTCATGAGGCTTTCAAAAAAAATCGTAAAAATATCGGGTTGTATCAGGGTTATAGAACTCGGAAAGAGGTATTCGATGCTGCTTCTCATTATTTTCTAGGATTAATATTTTTTGAAAAAATGTTCATGAGGCTTTCAAAAAAAATTGTAAAAATATCGAGTTGTATCAGGGTTATAGAACTCGGAAAGAGGTATTCGATGCTGCTTCTCTATATTTTCTAGGATTAATATTTTTTGAAAAAATGTTCATGAGGCTTTCAAAAAAAATTGTAAAAATATCGGGTTGTATCAGGGTTATAGAACTCGGAAAGAGGTATTCGATGCTGCTTCTCATTATTTTCTAGGATTAATATTTTTTGAAAAAATATTTATGAGGCTTTCAAAAAAAATCGTAAAAATATCGGGTTGTATCAGGGTTATAGAACTCGGAAAGAGGTATTCGATGCTGCTTCTCATTATTTTCTAGGATTAATATTTTTTGAAAAAATATTCATGAGGCTTTCAAAAAAAATTGTAAAAATATCGAGTTGTATCAGGGTTATAGAACTCGGAAAGAGGTATTCGACGCTGCTTCTCTATATTTTCTGGGATAATTATTTTTTGAAAAAATGTTCATGAGGCTTTTAAAAAAAATTGTAAAAATATCGAGTTGTATCAGGGTTGTAGAACTCGGAAAGAGGTATTCGACGCTGCTTCTCTATATTTTCTGGGATTATTATTTTTTGAAAAAATGTTCATGAGGCTTTCAAAAAAAATTGTAAAAATATCGAGTTGTATCAGGATTATAGAACTCGGAAAGAGGTATTCGACGCTGCTTCTCTATATTTTCTAGGATTAATATTTTTTGAAAAAATATTCATGAGGCTTTCAAAAAAAATCGTAAAAATATCGGGTTGTATCAGGGTTATAGAACTCGGAAAGAGGTATTCGATGCTGCTTCTCATTATTTTCTAGGATTAATATTTTTTGAAAAAATATTTATGAGGCTTTCAAAAAAAATCGTAAAAATATCGGGTTGTATCAGGGTTATAGAACTCGGAAAGAGGTATTCGATGCTGCTTCTCATTATTTTCTAGGATTAATATTTTTTGAAAAAATATTCATGAGGCTTTCAAAAAAAATTGTAAAAATATCGAGTTGTATCAGGGTTATAGAACTCGGAAAGAGGTATTCGACGCTGCTTCTCTATATTTTCTGGGATAATTATTTTTTGAAAAAATGTTCATGAGGCTTTTAAAAAAAATTGTAAAAATATCGAGTTGTATCAGGGTTGTAGAACTCGGAAAGAGGTATTCGACGCTGCTTCTCTATATTTTCTGGGATTATTATTTTTTGAAAAAATGTTAATGAGGCTTTCAAAAAAAATCGTAAAAATATCGGGTTGTATCAGGGTTATAGAACTCGGAAAGAGGTATTCGATGCTGCTTCTCATTATTTTCTAGGATTAATATTTTTTGAAAAAATATTCATGAGGCTTTAAAAAAAATTGTAAAAATATCGAGTTGTATCAGGGTTATAGAACTCGGAAAGAGGTATTCGATGCTGCTTTTCTATATTTTCTAGGATCAATATTTTTTGAAAAAAAATTTATGAGGCTTTCAAAAAAAATCGTAAAAATATCGAGTTGTATCAGGGTTATAGAACTCGGAAAGAGGTATTCGATGCTGCTTTTCTATATTTTCTAGGATTAATATTTTTTGAAAAAATATTCATGAGGCTTTCAAAAAAAATCGTAAAAATATCGGGTTGTATCAGGGTTATAGAACTCGGAAAGAGGTATTCGATGCTGCTTCTCTATATTTTCTAGGATTAATATTTTTTGAAAAAATGTTAATGAGGCTTTCAAAAAAAATCGTAAAAATATCGAGTTGTATCAGGGTTATAGAACTCGGAAAGAGGTATTCGATGCTGCTTCTCATTATTTTCTAGGATTAATATTTTTTGAAAAAATGTTCATGAGGCTTTCAAAAAAAATTGTAAAAATATCGAGTTGTATCAGGGTTATAGAACTCGGAAAGAGGTATTCGATGCTGCTTCTCTATATTTTCTAGGATTAATATTTTTTGAAAAAATGTTCATGAGGCTTTCAAAAAAAATTGTAAAAATATCGGGTTGTATCAGGGTTATAGAACTCGGAAAGAGGTATTCGATGCTGCTTCTCTATATTTTCTAGGATTAATATTTTTTGAAAAAATGTTAATGAGGCTTTCAAAAAAAATTGTAAAAATATCGAGTTGTATCAGGGTTATAGAACTCGGAAAGAGGTATTCGATGCTGCTTCTCATTATTTTCTAGGATTAATATTTTTTGAAAAAATGTTAATGAGGCTTTCAAAAAAAATTGTAAAAATATCGAGTTGTATCAGGGTTATAGAACTCGGAAAGAGGTATTCGATGCTGCTTCTCATTATTTTCTAGGATTAATATTTTTTGAAAAAATGTTCATGAGGCTTTCAAAAAAAATTGTAAAAATATCGAGTTGTATCAGGGTTATAGAACTCGGAAAGAGGTATTCGATGCTGCTTCTCATTATTTTCTAGGATTAATATTTTTTGAAAAAATATTCATGAGGCTTTCAAAAAAAATTGTAAAAATATCGAGTTGTATCAGGGTTGTAGAACTCGGAAAGAGGTATTCGATTCATTTCCTACTTTTTTTCTAGGATTAATTTTTCTTTCGATATACCGATAGTAACATATCTTAAAATTTATCGCAAAAATTCGAGTTATATAATTTTGTATTCGTATTAAGCGAATATAATGATCGAAGAGGTACTCAAATTTTTTATTTTTTGAAAATTTTTGATTTTTTATTAGGCAAAGATAATAACTGAAGAAGTATTCAAATTTTTTTTTTCGCGAAATTTTTTGAATTTCTAATAGGCTAATATAATGATCAAAGAGGTATTTGACCAAAAAAAAGTACTGAAAAACTCTAGAAAAGTTAGCGTAATGAAATATTATCAATGATTAACAAAAATTTTTCAATAGTCAGCATACCTTTCTACCTGTTCTATAATCCAGTTATAATTTAAACAGTTCCTCAAAAATAACTTATTATTTTTTTTCAAATATTATGTTATATTTTTTTTGTTTAATTTTAGTTTAATTACATCTTCTCGACGTTGATTTTTTAATTCTTATAATGAAAATCATTGCCTGTACAATGTTATTTATAGCCGAAGGCACGTAATCGGCTTTGCAAACAATAAAGGTAAGTTTGTCAATCAAAATTCAATTAAAAATCTTAATTGATATCATAACGAAAAATGTCTGAATATGAAAAACTGACAACGATTTCAAACAAATAAATAATAAATTTTAATTTTTCATAAAAATAAAACTGTTATTTCAAAAAAAAAATGTCAATATTCGCGTAAATAAAAAATAAAAAAAAAAATATTTTTCATTATTTTTTTTGAAATTGGTTGATCGAAAAATATTTTTATAAATTTTATAAATATATTTTAGTTTATTAATAAATGATGTTATTAATTTAATTATGTTATTGTTTATATCACTTCTTCATTACTATACCAATATAAAATAAAATAAAAAAAATAATATGCAACTGAATATGGTATAAACTGTAGCTGATTAATGATAAAGACTAATTACATTATTTAATTATTGATTTATTTACAAATTCATATACTTATTTTATTTAGTTTAAGACTGCAATTTTTTTATTTATTATTATTTACACAACTGCTCAAATGAGATTATATTTTGTGATTTGATCGTGTAATTCAAGCATGCATGAAACACGACAAGATCTAGATGAGAAATATACAGCAGCAGGGGATAACTTAGCTACAAACAATTGTAATAATAAAAATTTAGATAAGGGATGCATTATATTATTATAAAAAAAATTACACTGTAGTGTTTTGAGAGTAAACAATCGAGTAAAAATAAAATTGACGTTAATTAATCAGTATAAGATTAAGACTATGTTATTTAAGGATAAAAACATTAAACATAATAAAAAGTAACAATTTAAATATGAAAGGATTTAAAAATCTGAATAATAAAATTTTTTAGTAATGAATATTACAATATTTGATATCGAAATTTAAATGCATATGTTGATTATATTAAGAAACATACTGTCTCACAGAATAAATATGTTTTTGTTGTATTAGAAACATTAAGAATAATAATTTTTCCAATTCAAGTGAGTACAGGTAATAGAAAACCAGATAAAAAATAGTAAGGTTTTCCGGTAATGAAAAAAAAAAATGTATATAATTTATATTAGCATTGACATACGAATGAAGTCGCAAGAAAACACTAATAAACAAGTCATTGTTGAATAAGAAAATACTTTTTCATAAAATATAAAACGCATGAGATAACGTAAGAAAAATTACAATGGAAATAAAGTATAAGCACTGTGTAAAAACAATAACAGAAACAATATAACAACTGTATTGTTGTCAGTAATAAAAACAATGTTTTTATAAGAAAAAAAATTTAAGTATATAAGGCTCAGCGTGAATAACAGACAGTAGTTAGAGCGAAAAACAGAAAGATGCGCTTTCTGTCGATTGCTGTATTGGTTATTGCAGGCTTAGCCTATACCACCGGTGTTCCAACAGGATGGGGAACAGGTGATGAATTAGATTTGATAATTGAAGCAAACGATGGAAACAATGAAGAAATTAGATTAAATGTTGAAACTTTCGATGAATTTATACACAAAAACCACAATGCCGTAGTCAAAATAAAAGAAGGAACAGAAGGATGGGAAGTCATTACAGACGAACCAGACGTTATAACTGGCTCAACCAGCTTATCTGCAGCAGGTAGTCTTGCATCTAGTGGATCACAATCAGTTAGCGGTTCTAGATCAGGTAGTGGATCATCTAGTGGTTCACAATCTGGATCTGGTAGCCTTGCATCTAGTGGATCTCGATCTGGTAGTGGTTCTCAATCAGGTAGTGGATCATCAAGTGGTTCACAATCTGGTAGTGCATCCAAATCTGGTAGTGCATCATCAAGTGGTTCTAAATCAGGATCATCATCTGGAAGTATCTCCGGCTCTGGCAGTCTTTCATCAAGTGGTTCTCAATCTGGTAGTGCATCCAGATCCGGTAGTGCATCATCAAGTGGTTCTAAATCAGGATCATCATCCGGTAGTGCATCCAAATCTGGTAGTGCATCATCAAGTGGTTCTAAATCAGGATCATCATCCGGTAGTGCATCCAAATCTGGTAGTGCATCATCAAGTGGTTCCAAATCAGGATCATCATCTGGAAGTATCTCCGGCTCTGACAGTCTTTCATCTTCTGGTTCTCAATCTGGTAGTGCATCCAGATCTGGTAGTGCATCATCAAGTGGTTCCAAATCAGGATCATCATCTGGAAGCCAATCCGCCTCTGGCAGTCTTTCATCTTCTGGTTCCCAATCTGGTAGTGCATCCAAATCTGGTAGTGCATCATCAAGTGGTTCCAAATCAGGATCATCATCTGGAAGCCAATCCGCCTCTGGCAGTCTTTCATCTTCTGGTTCCCAATCTGGTAGTGCATCCAAATCTGGTAGTGCATCATCAAGTGGTTCTAAATCAGGATCATCATCCGGTAGTGCATCCAAATCTGGTAGTGCATCATCAAGTGGTTCCAAATCAGGATCATCATCTGGAAGTATCTCCGGCTCTGACAGTCTTTCATCAAGTGGTTCTCAATCTGGTAGTGCATCCAGATCTGGTAGTGCATCATCAAGTGGTTCCAAATCAGGATCATCATCTGGAAGCCAATCCGCCTCTGGCAGTCTTTCATCTTCTGGTTCCCATTCCGGTAGTGCATCATCAAGTGGTTCTAAATCAGGATCATCATCCGGTAGTGCATCCAAATCTGGTAGTGCATCATCAAGTGGTTCCAAATCAGGATCATCATCTGGAAGTATCTCCGGCTCTGACAGTCTTTCATCAAGTGGTTCCCAATCTGGTAGTGCATCCAGATCTGGTAGTGCATCATCAAGTGGTTCCAAATCAGGATCATCATCTGGAAGCCAATCCGCCTCTGGCAGTCTTTCATCTTCTGGTTCCCAATCTGGTAGTGCATCCAAATCTGGTAGTGCATCATCAAGTGGTTCTAAATCAGGATCATCATCCAGTAGTGCATCCAAATCTGGTAGTGCATCATCAAGTGGTTCCAAATCAGGATCATCATCTGGAAGTATCTCCGGCTCTGACAGTCTTTCATCAAGTGGTTCTCAATCTGGTAGTGCATCCAGATCCGGTAGTGCATCATCAAGTGGTTCTAAATCAGGATCATCATCCAGTAGTGCATCCAAATCTGGTAGTGCATCATCAAGTGGTTCCAAATCAGGATCATCATCTGGAAGCCAATCCGCCTCTGGCAGTCTTTCATCTTCTGGTTCCCAATCTGGTAGTGCATCCAAATCTGGTAGTGCATCATCAAGTGGTTCCAAATCAGGATCATCATCTGGAAGCCAATCTGCCTCTGGCAGTCTTTCATCTTCTGGTTCTCAATCTGGTAGTGCATCCAGATCTGGTAGTGCATCATCAAGTGGTTCCAAATCAGGATCATCATCTGGAAGCCAATCCGCCTCTGGCAGTCTTTCATCTTCTGGTTCCCAATCTGGTAGTGCATCCAAATCTGGTAGTGCATCATCAAGTGGTTCCAAATCAGGATCATCATCTGGAAGCCAATCTGCCTCTGGCAGTCTTTCATCTTCTGGTTCTCAATCTGGTAGTGCATCCAGATCTGGTAGTGCATCATCAAGTGGTTCCAAATCAGGATCATCATCTGGAAGCCAATCCGCCTCTGGCAGTCTTTCATCTTCTGGTTCCCAATCTGGTAGTGCATCCAAATCTGGTAGTGCATCATCAAGTGGTTCCAAATCAGGATCATCATCTGGAAGCCAATCCGCCTCTGGCAGTCTTTCATCTTCTGGTTCCCAATCTGGTAGTGCATCCAAATCTGGTAGTGCATCATCAAGTGGTTCCAAATCAGGATCATCATCTGGAAGCCAATCTGCCTCTGGCAGTCTTTCATCTTCTGGTTCTCAATCTGGTAGTGCATCCAGATCTGGTAGTGCATCATCAAGTGGTTCCAAATCAGGATCATCATCTGGAAGCCAATCCGCCTCTGGCAGTCTTTCATCTTCTGGTTCCCAATCTGGTAGTGCATCCAAATCTGGTAGTGCATCATCAAGTGGTTCCAAATCAGGATCATCATCTGGAAGCCAATCCGCCTCTGGCAGTCTTTCATCTTCTGGTTCTCAATCTGGTAGTGCATCCAGATCTGGTAGTGCATCATCAAGTGGTTCCAAATCAGGATCATCATCTGGAAGCCAATCTGCCTCTGGCAGTCTTTCATCTTCTGGTTCTCAATCTGGTAGTGCATCCAGATCTGGTAGTGCATCATCAAGTGGTTCCAAATCAGGATCATCATCTGGAAGCCAATCCGCCTCTGGCAGTCTTTCATCTTCTGGTTCCCAATCTGGTAGTGCATCCAAATCTGGTAGTGCATCATCAAGTGGTTCCAAATCAGGATCATCATCTGGAAGCCAATCCGCCTCTGGCAGTCTTTCATCTTCTGGTTCCCAATCTGGTAGTGCATCCAAATCTGGTAGTGCATCATCAAGTGGTTCCAAATCAGGATCATCATCCGGAAGCCAATCTGCCTCTGGCAGTCTTTCATCAAGTGGTTCACAATCTGGTAGTGCATCTAGATCTGGTAGTGCATCATCAAGTGGTTCCAAATCAGGATCATCATCTGGAAGTATCTCCGGCTCTGACAGTCTTTCATCAAGTGCTTCCCAATCTGGTAGTGCATCCAAATCTGGTAGTGCATCATCAAGTGGTTCCAAATCAGGATCATCATCTGGAAGCCAATCTGCCTCTGGCAGTCTTTCATCTTCTGGTTCCCAATCTGGTAGTGCATCCAAATCTGGTAGTGCATCATCAAGTGGTTCCAAATCAGGATCATCATCTGGAAGCCAATCCGCCTCTGGCAGTCTTTCATCTTCTGGTTCTCAATCTGGTAGTGCATCCAGATCTGGTAGTGCATCATCAAGTGGTTCCAAATCAGGATCATCATCTGGAAGCCAATCCGCCTCTGGCAGTCTTTCATCTTCTGGTTCCCAATCTGGTAGTGCATCCAAATCTGGTAGTGCATCATCAAGTGGTTCCAAATCAGGATCATCATCCGGAAGCCAATCTGCCTCTGGCAGTCTTTCATCAAGTGGTTCACAATCTGGTAGTGCATCTAGATCTGGTAGTGCATCATCAAGTGGTTCCAAATCAGGATCATCATCTGGAAGTATCTCCGGCTCTGACAGTCTTTCATCAAGTGCTTCCCAATCTGGTAGTGCATCCAAATCTGGTAGTGCATCATCAAGTGGTTCCAAATCAGGATCATCATCTGGAAGCCAATCTGCCTCTGGCAGTCTTTCATCTTCTGGTTCCCAATCTGGTAGTGCATCCAAATCTGGTAGTGCATCATCAAGTGGTTCCAAATCAGGATCATCATCTGGAAGCCAATCCGCCTCTGGCAGTCTTTCATCTTCTGGTTCTCAATCTGGTAGTGCATCCAGATCTGGTAGTGCATCATCAAGTGGTTCCAAATCAGGATCATCATCTGGAAGCCAATCCGCCTCTGGCAGTCTTTCATCTTCTGGTTCTCAATCTGGTAGTGCATCCAGATCTGGTAGTGCATCATCAAGTGGTTCCAAATCAGGATCATCATCTGGAAGCCAATCCGCCTCTGGCAGTCTTTCATCTTCTGGTTCCCAATCTGGTAGTGCATCCAAATCTGGTAGTGCATCATCAAGTGGTTCCAAATCAGGATCATCATCTGGAAGCCAATCCGCCTCTGGCAGTCTTTCATCTTCTGGTTCTCAATCTGGTAGTGCATCCAGATCTGGTAGTGCATCATCAAGTGGTTCCAAATCAGGATCATCATCTGGAAGCCAATCCGCCTCTGGCAGTCTTTCATCTTCTGGTTCCCAATCTGGTAGTGCATCCAAATCTGGTAGTGCATCATCAAGTGGTTCCAAATCAGGATCATCATCCGGAAGCCAATCTGCCTCTGGCAGTCTTTCATCAAGTGGTTCACAATCTGGTAGTGCATCTAGATCTGGTAGTGCATCATCAAGTGGTTCCAAATCAGGATCATCATCTGGAAGTATCTCCGGCTCTGACAGTCTTTCATCAAGTGCTTCCCAATCTGGTAGTGCATCCAAATCTGGTAGTGCATCATCAAGTGGTTCCAAATCAGGATCATCATCTGGAAGCCAATCTGCCTCTGGCAGTCTTTCATCAAGTGGTTCTCAATCTGGTAGTGCATCCAGATCCGGTAGTGCATCATCAAGTGGTTCTAAATCAGGATCATCATCTGGTAGTGCATCCAAATCTGGTAGTGCATCATCAAGTGGTTCCAAATCAGGATCATCATCTGGAAGCCAATCTGCCTCTGGCAGTCTTTCATCTTCTGGTTCCCAATCTGGTAGTGCATCCAAATCTGGTAGTGCATCATCAAGTGGTTCCAAATCAGGATCATCATCTGGAAGCCAATCTGCCTCTGGCAGTCTTTCATCTTCTGGTTCTCAATCTGGTAGTGCATCCAGATCTGGTAGTGCATCATCAAGTGGTTCCAAATCAGGATCATCATCTGGAAGCCAATCCGCCTCTGGCAGTCTTTCATCTTCTGGTTCCCAATCTGGTAGTGCATCCAAATCTGGTAGTGCATCATCAAGTGGTTCTAAATCAGGATCATCATCTGGAAGTAAATCTGGCTCTAGCTCTCTTGCATCAAGTGCTTCCCAATCTGGTAGCGCATCCAACTCTAGCAGTGTCTCATCAAGTGGTTCCAAATCAGGATCATCATCTGGAAGTAAATCTGGCTCCAGCTCTCTTGCATCAAGTGCTTCTCAATCTGGTAGCGCATCCAACTCTAGCAGTGTCTCATCAAGTGGTTCCAAATCAGGATCATCATCTGGAAGTAAATCTGGCTCCAGCTCTCTTGCATCAAGTGCTTCCCAATCTGGTAGCGCATCCAACTCTAGCAGTGTCTCATCAAGTGGTTCCAAATCAGGATCATCATCTGGAAGTAAATCTGGCTCCAGCTCTCTTGCATCAAGTGCTTCTCAATCTGGTAGCGCATCCAACTCTAGCAGTGTCTCATCAAGTGGTTCCAAATCAGGATCATCATCTGGAAGTAAATCTGGCTCCAGCTCTCTTGCATCAAGTGCTTCCCAATCTGGTAGCGCATCCAACTCTAGCAGTGTCTCATCAAGTGGTTCCAAATCAGGATCATCATCTGGAAGTAAATCTGGCTCCAGCTCTCTTGCATCAAGTGCTTCTCAATCTGGTAGCGCATCCAACTCTAGCAGTGTCTCATCAAGTGGTTCCAAATCAGGATCATCATCTGGAAGTAAATCTGGCTCCAGCTCTCTTGCATCAAGTGCTTCCCAATCTGGTAGCGCATCCAACTCTAGCAGTGTCTCATCAAGTGGTTCCAAATCAGGATCATCATCTGGAAGTAAATCTGGCTCTGACAGTCTTTCTTCTTCTGGTGCTCAATCTGGTAGTGCATCCAAATCTGGATCTTCCTCTGGAAGTATCTCTGGCTCTAACAGCCTCTCATCAAGTGGTTCCCAATCTGGTAGTGCATCTAAATCAGGCAGCGGATCTTTAAGTGGATCTCACTCTGGATCTTCTTCTGGAAGTATCTCTGGCTCTGACAGTCTTGCATCAAGTGGTTCCCAATCTGGTAGTGCATCCCAATCAGGCAGTGGATCTTTAAGTGGATCTAAATCTGGATCTGCAGCAGGAAGTCAATCTGCCAGTGGCGCAAATTCTGGTGTTATTAGTTCAAGTGGAATACTCACCCACCCATCAATCTGGTCATCTCCATCAACATCATCATCAATTTCTGGAAGTGTATCTTCAGGTATTTGTCTAATTTCCATTCATTTGTGTTTTTTTTCTTATTTAAGAAAAATTATAAATAATGTAAAGCACGATTCATTAACCTCTTGTTTTTATTTTCCTTTCAGCATCCTCAAGTGCTGGTGCCGAAACTTACTACATTGGTGTTTTACGAGGTGGTGTATGTTCATGCTTAGCAGAATTACCACGTACCACAGTTTCAGTCTAATTGGATTTTTCATTATTCCAACCGGAATTCAAACATTCAATTTCAATGACAACGTTTTGATTTTTATATTATATAATAGCTATGTTTATTATTATTTCATTCTTTTTTTTTCTATATCAAAGTTCGTTATAAAGTTGATTTACATTCGGTTTATTACTTATTATACATTTCGTCATATTGACTTATGTAATTTTAAATTTTTAGTATCAACTTTTTTCTAAATATATACATTGCAAATAATCTTGTTCTAATTTTATTTCTTGATCCTTTATAAATATAAAATTTTATTTGTGTATTTTTCAAAAGTATATTCTACTATCATCGTATACGAAATCTATTAAATCGTAGTCTATTCAGCACACCAATCATATGTGTGTGTGTTTCATTTTGTTTTTTCAGCTGATATCTCAAAAATATTTTTAATCATGTGAGAAACCACTTGTTACTTACGTCATACTTTCAGTTATCATTATGTCAAATTCAATGTCTTTTTTTATGCTTTTAATTAACATGTATATAAATTAGCAAGAGCTTTGAATTTTTTTCAAGATCAATTATTATCGTCATTTGGCTCTCATTCATTTCTTTTATGATCCATAATTCGAAGCTATGTCTTTTTGTCGTATATTATTTTATTCATCTATCGTTTTTTCAAACTGCTGAACATCATCTAGCTTAAATTCTCGACATGATTATAATTAATCTTATAATTCAAAACAATTTTTTTTTACCAAGCCAAACTAAATTTATTATTATTATTAACAACTTATTATTCAATAAGACTTTTATATATCTTTTTTGAATTGATTTTTCATTTTATTCATTTATAAAATCATCTTTTTGATTTATTATAATGAATAAATTATTAGAATATTTTTTCAATTATAAAATAAAACAAACAATGAAGATTTTATTAAACAAATAATAACATACACTGCAAATATCTTGAAAATTATTTAGGCTAAAAAAACAATTTTTAAAAAAAATTAGTATATGTAATTTCGTGTTGATGGTTGAAATAGTTTAAAATATTCATCTAGAATTTTTTCATAATTCGAAATAATATCTATCTAACTAAAATAAAATATACCAGACATTTGTTACAAAATTTATCTGATAATCAACTCAATTTCAAAACATGATTCATTTAAAAAAAAAAATAATATTTTTTTACATTTAATGAATATAATATTTTAATTATTAATTTTGATTAATTTTTAATTCAATTACCAGTTATAGAAATCGTCAATTATTTACTGTTTTTTTTTTTTTTTTTTTGTGTTATGAAAAGTTAGTTTTTTATAATTAAAAAAAAAACTCAAAGGTCAAATGAAAATAGCTCAATATTAACTAGACAATTAAACATCAAATTATGCTTTATTTATTTCATCAAAAATTAATTTTAACAAATAACTATGTTGTAATTACAAAGTAAGCTCATCATAATTATCAGATTAAAATCAAAATAATTTAAGAATAATTTACAAATAAATTACAAATCAACTAAAT
Source organism: Lysiphlebus fabarum (assembly GCA_011426435.1). NCBI lineage: Eukaryota > Metazoa > Arthropoda > Insecta > Hymenoptera > Braconidae > Lysiphlebus > Lysiphlebus fabarum. The sequence goes on along the minus strand of WSYQ01000245.1, from coordinate 3,087 downwards.
TAACTAAAAATAATTTTTTTAATATTTTTTTATACACAACAAATTTAATTATCAATTTTTATTTTATAACTATAATTATACTACAAGGAAGCATCAATTAAATAGGAAAAAAAATATAACATTTTATCAATAAATTATAATAATAAATCATGAAATTTTTATTGCTGAAATATTTATATAACATCAATATTTTTAAAACAATAAGAATTGGTCATTTTTTTTTTTCCATATAATATATACCTATATATTTTTTTTTTTTTCAACTGACAGTAAATTTGAATTTAACATTATCATTTCTAAATTTTTCTTTTTTTTTATTCATATAGAATTTGATTTCACATTTTTTTTTAAACAATTTGTTTATAGCTTAACAATTTAAATTTTTATTAACGATAAGTAAAGACAACACGTCACAAAAAAAATGACGTTTCTGTACATAAGATATTTAATCTGGGTCGATGAATTTATAAAAAAAAAAATTTGCATAAATAAATATATATCGATGAATCAAGTGTTATTAAAACTTTCATAATTTTGATGTATTTTTTTTTTTTTTTTAATATTTTAAAACCAAAAATGATATATTTTTAAACTTATTTTATTATGACAAGATATTTATATAAATTTAATTATTTTTTTTTTTTTATTACCAGTAAAAAGTTATTGAGTAAAATTTTAATTTTATTGTCAAGATAAACGACAATTATTTAATTTTTTTTTTAAAGCTCTATTTTTTATTAATATATATATCAAGAAAATATTTAAAATAATACATATATTAGAGAGATAAATTTATAAAATTGAATTTATGATATTATTAGTAATTATTGAATATATTAACAATAAAAATAAAAAATAATAATGACATGATACTATTGTTATTACTTCCATGAATAATCAGACTTTTAAGATAAATTATTAATAAAAAAATTTAATTATTCATGGCATTTCAAAATTGCTTAACAATTTGAGCCAGTATGTTTTATTATTCATACATTTAATAACATATTGAAGATAAAAAATATTTTATAATTTATTAATTGTCATATTTAATTTATGGATTTATGAAAAATGTTTTATTATATTTTATAACGAATATTGAACAATTTTTATTTACAAATCTTTCTTATAAAAGTATTCGTTTTACTTGGGATGAAGGACAAGGGAATGAAATGACCTGATTTTTATATTATTATAAATGATTTGTTGGTTTTTTTTTTTTTTAATGAATTAATTGTTTTTCTAGCTATTCGATCCAAACTATGTTAATTAAAGCAATGTACACAAAATTATTTGACTTAATAATTTTTTTAAAATACAGCATGTATTTTCTATTGCATTATCAAAATTATATCTTTTTTTTTTTAATTTTCTTTCTTGATAATATATAAATACTGTTTGTTAAAATTTAATTTAAAAATTAACTATAATTAAGTAAATAATAATCAAACAGACATAAACATTCTCAAAGTACTGACATTTAAATACGTATAAATTTTCAATGTATACACAGTAATTTATTTTGTAATTCGTTTGTCTTTTGATCTTTTATTAAATATTTGTTTGTTAAATTAATAATTAATTTATTTAAATAAATAATTATTTATTAAATTAACAAACAATTTTATATTTATAATTTTTTATTAATAAATTATTGTTATATTAACAAACGAATTTTTTACTGTGTATACTTACTTATTCTAGAATAAAAGAAATGATACTCGAGTACGACGTGAATCACCTTTGGCCCGACGGGCCGTTCCAACAGGTCAGACAGACGAATTACTTCCACTACCAGACATTGATTTACTGCTATCACCTCCAGCACCAGTACCATCACCATCATCACCACCACAATTTCCAGAACCACTTGATCCATTTGCTGATAGATCTTGAAATTCTAATTTGTACTATGAAAAAAAAAAAAAATAATAAAAACAAATAAATAAATTTTAATATATTCTAGACAATAAATTAAATATTTTATATATAATTTTTTTCTTTTTTACCTTTGTTGCACAGTCATAACATAATCTTACAACTTTTGACATAATATTCATTAAATTTTTAGTTTCTTGTATGACATTATCAACTTTTGAAAATGTTGCTGCTTTTCCAACTGTTGGATTTTTAACTGTAAATTGTAATTGTTGTACATAAGTTGGAATTCGATCTAAATTTTCTAAAAGATCTTTTTTTTGTGAACCACCAGGAACCTGTTAAAAATAAAAATAAATAATATAATATATGTCTATAGGTATAGATATTATTATAAATATTTAAATATATTTACCTGATAGCTAAATTGTCTAACAACTTTATATAATCTATTGGCTTCTTCAGCAAGATATTCAGCTTGTGTAAAAAGATCTTGTGTTGTTTTTAATCCTCCTTCACCTTTTGTAAATAAATACATTGCATAAGCCATGGAAGACATATTATTTGCTCTTTTATAAATATCATTACGATCTCCTAATGCATAAACACTTTCTTGAAATTTTTGTGTTTCAGCATCCATTTCTGATGTTGATAATTTCATTTCTAATCCAGCTTTTGCTATTTGAGCTTGTTCTTTACTATCAAGTTTTACTGGTTTTAATGGTTTACTAGTTGTTCCATGTTTCTATAATAATAAAAAATATAGATATATAGGTATATATTAACTAATTAATAATAATAATATAATTTATTTAAATTTACTTACACCAGGTCTTGGTAATGATGTATAAACTTGTTTTTCAGGACGACTTTGAATAAGTTCTAATACATCTTTAGCTACTGTTGTTACATCTGACATAAGCCATTGCCACATATCTGCAAATACTATAATAAAAAGATAAAAAAAAATATAATTTTTATTTAATTTAATAATTTAATATAAATTATATTTTACCTTCAAGATTTTCTTTAGCAATTTTACTTGATGGATACCTTGCAAGTGTATATGCAGCAGTAACAACTTGTGGACCATATATTCGTAAATTAATTTCAGTAAATCTTGCTGATACTTGTAATGATTCTGAAAGTGCAATATGCCTTAATAATTTACATATTTCTAATATATGTTCAATATATTCATGAAAACGA
>WSYQ01000244.1:0-120408 GCA_011426435.1 Lysiphlebus fabarum | reverse complement strand
GAGAACGATAGAGGATATAGTACACTGGGGAGTTTCAAGCTTCAACTACCCTTGAAGCCTATCATCTCGTAGATTTTTAGCTTCACAATTTTTATATCTGTATATATTTTTTATTATATATTTTATTTCTTGTACTGATGAAAAATCATCTCTTATATTCTACGCCCTTTTTTTTTTGCCTCTGGTTTTTTTTTTTTTTCTCAAAAGGATAATTAGAATTTTCAAAATTTATTTTGATTATATTATTATTTATTGTAATTTAAAATAGAAAAAAATATAAAACAACACTTATTATAATGATTACATAGAAATATATATTTGAAAAATTGTATGGGAGGTGAAATTGATATTGGAAAATTGATCAAGTATTATATCAGTATCAAATCACTAAAGTTTGATTGGTTTATTGACGAGAATCATATATAGCTTCAAGGGATAAATGTCAAGGAAAATATGATTTTATAACAAAAAAAAAATACACATTGATTGTCTATAGATGAATAAATACGTTTATTGTTTGAGGATGTGTATAGGGTGAGATATTAATGCCACCCTTGAGAATTTATCCAACATAACTTCAGGGCACACTTTTTTCTTTCACGCTATATATTTCATTTTTTTTTCTTATTTTTTTCCCATCAATTATATTTCTTGTGTTAATGAAAATTGAAAATGATACATTATAATAAATTTAAATTAATTATATATTTTTTTCTTTAATTAAAAATATTTATAACATTTTAACCAAAAAATTTATTTTTGATTTTATTTTTTATGGTTGTTTAGGTATGTATTGATAAAAATTTGATATCTTATCAGCTCAATGGAACAAAGATATGATAAAAAAAAAACCAAACTAGAAGAAAGGGGAAAAAAATATTTATGAAATATAGAAAAACACGAACTACTGGTTTATTGTGTCACGTGCAGAGGCACGACGGACAGGATCCATATATCAGTCGCGTCAGAGGGGTGATGTCGATATCTTCCAATCAATCATTAATAAGTCCTGCAACCCCAAATATACGTACATGTAAGGCAACCCTATAGCATCACGTCTCAAACCCTCACGTTACTTTTTTTTTTTTAAATATTGGTTAAAAAAAAAAAAAAATCTAAATTATTGCCCACTAGACCAAAGATTCATAGAATTTTTTATTTTTAACATTTATTTTTAATTTTATAATCACATTTTATACTTCAATGAACAAATGTATGTATAAAAAAAATAGTCAAAAGGTTAATTGAAATTTTTGTGTATACGAGGTCGATTACGTGCCTTTGGCTCTTACTAACATTACAACAGGCAATGATTTTGATTATTATTATTGAAAAATCGACGTTGCTTATGTAAATAAACAAAAAACAAATATTATAATAATTAATAATGAATAATAAGTTATTTTTTGGAAACTGTGTAAATTAAAACAGAATAATAGAACAGATAAAAAGGTATACTGACCGTTAAATAATTTTTGTTTATCATATAACGAAAAACGAAAACAATTATTAATAATAACCTATGACAGCTATAATTAATTTTGAATTTTGAATTTTTATATTTGCTCAATACCAATTCGAAATTTTTTCAAAAAAAAACAAATTCAAATACCTCTTCACGCATTATATTTGCCTAATAAAAATTCGAAATTTAAAAAAAAAAAAAAAATTCAAATACCTCTTTAGTTATTATGTTTGCCTAATAAAAATTCAAAATTTTATCGAAAAAAAAAATTCAAATACCTCTTCACTTATTATATTTGCCTAATAAAATTCAAAATTTTTTGAAAAAAAAAAATTCAAATACCTCTTCACTCATTATATTTGCCTAATAAAAATTCAAAATTTTTTCGAAAAAAAAAAATTCAAATACCTCTTCAGTCATTATATTTGCCTAATAAAAATTCAAAATTTTTTCAAAAAAAAAAAATTCAAATACCTCTTCAGTCATTATATTTGCCTAATAAAATTCAAAATTTTTTCGAAAAAAAAAAAAATTCAAATACCTCTTCAGTCATTATATTTGCCTAATAAAAATTCAAAATTTTTTCGAAAAAAAAAATTTGAGTTGTAATAGAAATTTTCGAAAAAACTTCGATTTTTATCAGGAACATAGAATGAGTAAAGAGGTATTTTTACCTTTTTCAAAAAAAAAAATTTAGCATGTGTTATCATTAATATTTCGAAAACTATCGGCCGCAGAAAAAAAGTATAAATCGATTTGAAAAGCTCTTTTCGAGCTCTAAAACTTCGATATATCTCGAATTTTTTTCGATATATTTTTCGATAAGTTACTATCGATATATCGAAAAATATCGATCCTAGAAAAATTGTATAAATCGATTTGAAAAGCTCTTTTCGAGCTCTAAAACATCGATATATCGCGAATTTTTTTCGATATATTTTTCGATAAGTTACTATCGATATATCGAAAAATATCGATCCTAGAAAAATTGTATAAATCGATTTGAAAAGCTCTTTTCGAGCTCTAAAACATCGATATATCTCGAAATTTTTTCGATATATTTTTCGATAAGTTACTATCGATATATCGAAAAATATTGATCCTAGAAAAATTGTATAAATCGATTTTGAATTGCCTTTTCGAGACCTAAAAGTTCGATATATCTCGAATTTTTTTCGATATATTTTTCGATAAATTACTATCGATATATCGAAAAATATCGATCCTAGAAAAATTGTATAAATCGATTTTGAATCGTCTTTTTGAGACCTAAAACTTCGATATAACTCGAATTTTTTTCGATATATTTTTCGATAAGTTACTATCGATATATCGAAAAATATCGATCCTAAAAAAAATGTATAAATCGATTTCGAATCGTCTTTCCGAGACCTAAAACTTCGATATATCTTTAATTTTTCTCGATATATTTTTCGATACGTCACTATCGATATATCGAAAAATATCGATCTTAAAAAAAAAGTATAAATTGAATTGAATAGCTCTTTTCGAGCCTTAAAACCCTGATATAACTCGAAATTTTTCCGATAAAATTCAAAGTATGTTTCTATCGATATATCGAAAAATATTGATTCTAGAAAAATAGTAGATGACGCGTCAAATACCTCTTTTCAACCGCTAAAATCTTGATATAATTTAAAATTTTTTCAATAAAAATTTCGATGAATTTCTTGAGATTCAAAAAAATTCAAATACCTCTTCAGTTTTTATATTTGCCTAATAAAAATTCAAAATTTAAAAAAAAAAAAAATATTCGAATACCTCTTCGGTCATTATGTTTTCCTGATAAAAATTTAAAATTTTTCGAAAAAAAAAAAAATAAAAAAAATTTAAATACCTCTTCAGTTATTATATTTGCCTAATAAAAATTCAAAATTTAAAAAAAAAAATATTCGAATACCTCTTCGGTCATTATGTTTTCCTGATAAAAATTCAAAATTTAAAAAAAAAAAAAAAATAAAAAAAATTTAAATACCTCTTCAGTCATTATATTTGCCTGATACAAAATCATAATTTTTTTTGAAAATATTTAGAGTTAAAAATGAAAAATTCTTCGGTAAAATTTTGAATCATAACAGGATAATAGAACAGGGAAAGAGGTATTTAAAAGCGGTCATCTTATATTAAACAAATGCCGATAAATTCTGAAAAATTAATATTAATAACTTTAATATATTTAAGGACAACGACCTAACGAAATAATGCAAATAATCTCTAACTGCCCAGAACAATCAAACGTAGCAACCATACAACTCATACCAACGCGTTTGTGTGAGAGAAAAAGATCAATTACATATAAAAAAATGCGGTCAATTGTACTTTTTATAATAAAGAAAATATGTTCAAAATTAGTTGAAATTAAATTTAATAAATAAAATATTTGAAGGGTTTGTTTGATAGTTGAAATACTTGAACAATGTGTAATCAGTATTACAAGAATATTTTACAGTTTTGTGGTTAAATAAACCACAAATGTATGAGAATATATTTTTTATAATATAAAATAGACTATCGTATTGGGAATTGGATATAACATAAATGATGCAATGTGTGGTCGAACAGCATTGAACTCGAGTTTGTCTTACTTAAGGTAGTTTACAACCCCTCAGAATATTCTGTACGAATACGAATATATATACAGACTCTAGTATTTCTGCTCTTTATTTTTTTAACAGAAACTTATATACCTATCTTGTTGGGTTTAAATTGTACATTTTTATTTTTTATCATTTTTTTTTTCACTATACATCAGTGTGTCTTGCAATTCGGTAGTTTGCGGATCGTATTGCTTTATCTATTTATGAGATATTCATTCTTTACGACTGTTCGTGACATCACTACTATTTTCCAATCTCACAATTTATAACATCATAAATTTTCTTAATTTTAAAATACAAATATATATATACTGTTGTATCAAGTACAATTGAGAATAATAATGACAAAATCAACGAACAAAATAAAATTGAAAAAATATATTTTTTAGTATAAAAAGTAAAATCTATTTATATAATTTATAAAAAAACCAAAAGTTTATAAAATAAATTGTATTGTTGCCACGTGTCTCTCAAAAGTATAAACCAGTGTTTACCACAAATCTTTAAAAAAAAAAAAGTGTTCAATAAAATCCCTTACTTTTTTATCCCCCAAGAAACAAAAAATAAAAACACTTCTCATAATAACGAATGAACATACACCAAAATATATCCATTTATATATATATATATATATTTTTTTTGTACAATAAAAACTAAACCCCCTGAAAATCCTGCTGCGTTTCATCAGTAAGTTTTCCCTCGAGCACTTTTTCCATTTTTTTATTTTGAGTATATCTATGTTGCCTTGTCACGTACCAATCCAAAAAGATTGGACCGAAGGGTTCGACTTTTTGTCGCGGGTAAGTAAACCAAAAAATATAAAAATATATAAAAAACGACATTGGATGTGTATATGGTTTTCGCTGATCCGCGTAAAATCCCTGGATTTTATAAGTCAAGTGGTTTGTATATATTAAAGACTTTTTTTTTTGTAGCTGGACCCAATACAAAATGACATTTTAAACCGCAACGATATCTCCTCATTTTGATATTTTCTATGTCTATATATAAATACAAAAGCCAAGTAAATGCAGAAACTTAAATTCCCAGTGGTATATAAAAATAAGTTAGGGGAAATTTTAAAAGTTGATATTGGCCTACTTGTGTGAAATACCTAAAACCTAAAAATTGGAAAAGAGGTCGTTTTTTTTTTTCTCTCTGATATAGCCAATTCTTCGAAGGGTTTGAATCAGTTTGAATTGTAAACCTATATATATTTACTGAAATATATAAAAGTCATATTACGTGATCATTTATTTTATTTTTATTTTTTTTGATACTATAAAATGTATAAGCTGAACTTTTGACTCATCCAATATATTTTTTTTTGATATATCTTACAGTTTGGATGATTGTTTTTATATATATTTTTTGTTGTTGTTGTTATACTTCATGAATCTTTTTTTAAATATTCACAGCAGACAAAGTCGGCAGTAAGAATATTTTGCCAGACATTTTCGAGTAACAATGCCCATGGACTATCGTCCAACCGCCCTGTTGTCTCGTAAATATAAATGATGCCGCGATTCAGTTATGGCCGTTTTGCTACCGTCGTGCGCGCATGCGGATCTCAAAAGAGTAAACACACAATCGCAAATTTTTATTTAGTACACATATATAATATATGAAAAAATAAATGAAAAGACAGTAGAGTATATAATCTTGAAGGAAAAAAATAAATAAAAAAAAAAATTATTAAAAATATATATATATATACGCAAACCAAGTTCCGGTCTTATTTTATCTTTTTCTTCAAAATAAAATACTTCCATTCAAACAACGAGCACCTTCACCTTCATTGTAACTAAATAAAAAAAAAAAAGAGACATATATTTCTGCTCCCATATGCACTGGCTATATATTTTTTCATCTTGAGAATTTTGCTATACCCAAAATCCTTCTTTGTATACACACCGATGCCAATAAATTCACATTGTATATTTTCCATTAACATCACCTTAAACATTTGGTTCAATCTATCACTAAACATGCAGAATCATAAAGTAAAAATTTTTATTCTTTTCAAACAACTACTGTGCTTGGTAAATTGAATAATTTTGCAATATTTTAAAAATTTATAAAATCATTAAAAATTGGAGTAAAATTTTAATGCTATGATTTTTTTCCCTGTTGTTGGCTATTTTTAATATTTTTTTTCTCTTTGAAAATTGCGCGGTATCAAATGCGAATAAGGTATTTATATATATATATATATAAATTGAACATCTACACAGAAGTTATTTATTTCATTCCACCGAAAGATCGATCGTTATCGTTTCAGTACGGGTGTTCGATCGGCTCGCCACTTTTTTTCTCTCTATATATACTTAATGTTTTTTTTTTTATTTTATTTTTCTGATCTCTGATTTTATATATATTTATTTTATTTTTGAACATTGCTCTCATTTTATTTGGCTTGGTTGAAGCAATGGGCTGAAGACAAGGAGGCAACTTTTGTGTACGTGATGGTGGATGACCACGCTCTGCAAAAACATAAATGGATAAGAAGAGGTAGAGGGTGTATATGAGGATAACTTCAAGGAGTGCTGAAAAAGGTGGCAGTTGTTGGTAGACATACAAGTGAGATAGAATTGCAAGGATCGAAAAGGCCAAGAAGGGTAAAGAGGGCGGTACGGTCCATTAGGCGATATCGGGAACATCGCACGGTAGCACCACGTTCTCTGCATCTCAATGTCTGCCACCATCAACGACTTTCGCGAATACAGTAGACACTGAATCTATACGAAAATCCAAAATATATATATCCAAAACTTGGCTGTTTTTTTGGTTCCACTGTACTCTTATGTATCCGAAAAATTTTTTATAAAACAATCAAAAATTGTAGTGATAATATCACAACTAAATTATTGTAAATAATTTTATAATTTTTTATTCTAAGAACATAATCAAAATTAATTCAAAGTTATTTTAAGAATATTAAAAAATCAAGACAATTTTTTTAAAGAATTTTAATAGAAGTTGAATATTGGAAGATGTTTTCAAATGCAACCAACACCAGTAGCCTGAAGCTTCTTCTGATTTTTCGTTGCATGCATCCACGATGCACGCAAGTGGATTCTTCTTGCTTCTTTTATTATTTTTTTTAAACTTATTTTTTATTTTAAAATATATTTTTTTATTTATTTTTTGTTATTTTGCAATCGGCAAGAGTTGGATCAGAGGCAAAATCAGTCTGGTTTTGTCTAGAAATAATCTCTCTGTTAAATTTAAACCAGCAGAATGAGAAGAACCAAAGATAAATAAATGAGAAAATACAAGAGTTTTTGAAATTGATAAGCCTCGTTGTTGTTTTACAATGTACATGATGATAATAGATTCAGCATTGGAATGCAATGAGTTGGTCGAAGAAACATACCAAGAATTTGTGAATTCTCCTGTACTTGATTACTTACTTTGGTTAAGCCAATTTCCTTAGAAAGCATAATTTTCATTGTAAATAAATAAATAAAATTTAATAAATAATTTTATAGTTAAAATTATTATACATTAACAAATTTTATTTATTTATTTATTTACAAACAAATCACATCATAGAAAACAGTATATAACTAAGAAATAAATAATATAAAATTAAATTAAATTAAACCTCTTTAACCAAGCAACTGGATTTTCATGTCAATAAATCAATCAATCCCAGTTTGCAACGCAGTCATGGCCTCGGCATTTTCACCATAGACAACAATTTTCATGCAACTTTAACATTTAAATCAGGATCCTTCAGATTCATCAAAGCTTTGTATAAATAATGTCATTGAAACTTGATATATCAAATAAATAACTTGAAGAAAAATTGAAATATTTCAATGAATCATTTTATTAAAATTTTTTTTTATTTTATTATCATTTTATCAATTACAAATTATATTTTTATAAATTATATATTTATAATCATAATACAGCTAATATAATATACATCAAAGTAATATTTTATATTAATTAATTTATAACAAAATAAATTTAAATATAATCATACCACATGACTTCATGATAAGATGTTTTCTTCTCACTTAAAATATGGCAAGATTCGTTGAAATAATCCAACAATTATCAGCATGTGTGTTTACAAAGTTGTTATTAATCTGGAAAAACAGAAAATTCAAAGTCATGCATGGATAAATTTTCAATGATACTTTCACATAAAATATTGTACATTTTTATTTATAAATTTCCATTCACCCACAGAAGCCTTGCAAATATTATCAAAGGACATTTTTAATGATTAAATATATAGGCAATCGTCCTTCGATAAAATATTTAATAATAATAATTTATTGACTTTTATTTATTGAGCTTTAATTTAAATATAAAAATTTGATTAAAAATAAATTAAAAGTGTTTTGTAATTTAACGTTTTTCACTAAGTATTATGTTTCATTGAGTTCAATTAAAATGGAAATTGTGCAATAGCAAAACCAACAAAATTTCCATTGCAATTTATCAAGTTTTTATATATATTTTTTATTTTAATCTCATATATTTTTTACTAAATTATTATTAAGCTCAAAATCATAAAACTGGAAAATCAATTCGAGTGATATTATAACTGTAGCAAAAAAATAAAAAAAAAAAAAATGTATTTTTTATTTTTTAAATAATAATATATACAGTATTTAATTAAAAAAGTTTTTTTTTTTTTTTTAAATCATATATTCAAGTAAATAATTAAAAATTTTCATTTACATTAAATCTATATTTCAATTAATTAATTAAAATTAGATATTTATTTATAAATTTTTTTATTTTAAAATAAAAATTAAATTTTTATTTCAAAATAATTATTATGTAAATTTTTTTTATATTTTTATAAATTTACGTTAGTGACAAAAAATTGGTGAAATAAATAATTAAATAAAAATAAAAAAAAATATATAAAAAAGGTTGTTTTAAAATTCTGAATACAAGCCTTAATGAAGCAAAGATTAGAAGTTGTTCGATGGGTTTAGTGCAAAAACCCGATAGCAATTAAAACTTAAATTTCATTCAGTAGTTGTAAAAGCATCAAGACACATTTGTGTGTTGTTAGTCTCGACTAAAAAATTTCTCATTTAATTAAAAAATAAATAGTAAAATAATTTTAACAATTTTGTAGTCAATAAAAATAAATAAAAAATTCAACAATCAATTTCATATGATTGTTAAAATTTTTTTTATTTCTATCAAAAGGTGCCAACAATGAATATAATATTTTCACTTAATTAACATATCATTAACCCTTAAATAATCTGTGAATATTTTTATAATATATTTATATTTTTAAACAGACATTTATCGCCTCAGGTGAATAATCATCTTCATTCTAAATAAATACTAAATTAAATACTATTTTTATATACATTTATTTCGTTGAAAGTTTAAAACACGAAAAACAACCTAAAAATACTAACAGCTATTATAATGACAGTCTTTTATTATTTGCTATTTTATTTAATGACTATTCTTCAAAATTCGAAAACTACTAAAAAAAAAAAACAAATAAAATAACAACAATTACTTGTTAAAAAAAATTTAAATCAATTGCCAAACACAAGCAACTGTGTTTAATTTTTTGTAATAAATTAATGTTTTTTTTTGTTTTTTTCAATAATCATTTGTATTAGTTTAAATTATTTTTTAATATATTTTTTTAATTTAATAATAAAATAATAAAATGCCGCACCTGTGACTGCATGGATATGCTTGAATGATCAGTGCAGAGCCTTAATAAGACATCGTGACTCGACGCAATGTCAGGGAAAAAAAAATAAATAGACACAGGGGGAAATAAAAGGGGGAAAAGATCTTAAGTGATCAGTTAATTGTACATTAAACCGTATATAATAGAATTATCGTTTGTGATTTAAAAGGTAAAGAAAGTTAATGTTGTTTCCTTTTTTTTTTACATCAAAATATATCATTTTATAATTTGATTAATAATAATTTTTTTTATAAATATATTTCAATCTGTTTGTCAAATCTATGAAAGTTTATTGAATTAAAAAATATTTTTTATATATTTTTTATCATATATTGCTTATTTTTTATTTTATTTCATAATTATTATTTTTGTTTTTTATAGATATAATTTATTTATTTTTTTAAATGGATATATTTTTTTTTATTTTTTCTTAATATTGGATAAATCGAAATAAACGATTGACGTAAATTGGTCAGTTGGGAGAATATACCGGTATTTTTGATATTTTATATATAAATTTTTTTTAAATTTTTGTTTCCTTTGCCTGTGGGTCTTCTTAGCTCAGAGTTCTTCAACAATTTGGCCTCGACAATTCAACGAGTGTGGATAGATCACTCGTTTATGGACAACGAGGCTTGGCAATGCTGACGTAGTTCTTTTGCCAGTTTATATAGTTGCGACATAGGCTTGTCCTATCGACGCGTGTGTAATTCTTTTCGAACCCGACCATCCTTGACTGTCTGACTTGACTAACCACAGTTAAAAAAAAAAATAAATAAATAAATAAATAAATATCATCAAACGCCTCATAGATATTTTTTATATTATATATTTTTAATAAAAAAAATTAAATAAAATTGCTGTAATTTACGTTAATAAAATTAACAAATATTTTTTAATCAATTAATTTAATTGATAAAAAAATTAATTTGTTTAGTCAATACACTGTGATTGATGTTTGTTAAAATATTATTTAATAAAAAATATAAAAAGCGAATGGCATGTTGAAGTTTTGGTCGAGGTCTTGGACAACTAAAGTTTAAGCCTTGGGTGTGTCACTATATGTCCACAATTATTTACTTCAACAAGTGTGTTAAACAAAATAAACATTTTTATTTGTTAATTCTTGTTGAATATATTTCTGTGATTCATCATTTAAATTATACGTGACATATTTTTTTAATCAATTTTAATATTACATCTTTTGTTTGTTAAAAACAAAGAAATATAATTTATAAAAAAAAAAAAAAAACAAAAATAAATATATCAAAAAAAAAATTACTTAAATAAGAGATTACGATTGATGTTATAATTATTAAATAACATATGTTAAATTTTATGCTAATAAAGATCAAAAAAAAAAAAAATTAATAATATTAATAAATAAAATTCAAAATGAATTTCTATGCAAAAATTAATTAAAAAAAAATTAAAAAAATATATCGTTTTGAGGTAAAATAAAAAAAAATTATTTCGTTTTATTTTTTTCTTGTAAAAATAAGCTTTTTTTTAATATTTAAAAAAAAAATGATAATAATTTTTAAACATTTGTGCGTGTATCACCTGAGGCTCCCCTCAAGTGTGCCGTTTCTTTAACAGATTATACCTGACTGGGCATACATTGGCATGATCGTTGTCAAACTGGTTTATTTGCCGGCAGGCCTAGAGTGTGTTATACATGTTTCTGTTTGAGAAGGTCGAACTGCACTGAAAGCACCGCTTCAGCCAAAAAAAAAAAAAAAATATAAACAATTTTTTATAAATAAATGAAAAAAAAAAAAAAATAAAAAAAATGACAATTTGCCATTATACACGCACAATAATAAATGTACATACACTAGTTTAACTGGAATTTTCTTACACTTAAAATCTCGTCTAGTTTTATGTTTATATGAACAATATTTTTTATTTTTTATTTTATTTTATATATTTTATCTTAATGATATGAAGCATACTTATATGTTACCGGATATACAAGACAACTTTTGTATACAACAACCAAAAAATCACCATCAAGATCATGAAAATTTATCATAGTAAAATTTATTATTTTTTTACTTAAAAAAAAAAAAATAATAATTTTCTGGTTTTTTAATGAACTCGTTAACCCCTTTTGCAATGAAATATAATTTAAAAAATAAATAAAAAAAACACATCAAAAAAATAGAAAACATAAATGATAATGACAAAAAAAAAAAAAGAAAATGAATAAATAAATTTCTAAAAAATTTTATAAATTATACAATTATCATTGTATATATAAATTTTATATATTTATAAAATAAATTAATTTTGTGATGGTCATGTTCATGGCTTTAAATACAGTCACTATTAATTATTTATAAAATCATTTTGTATTTCATTTAATATATCATTAAAATATATAAACCATTAAAGATTATTATTACGTGATAATGTCTTAATTAACGAAGGTTAATGAATCTCTATCGTATTTGATCATAATATTTTTTTTTTTTTGCTTTGTAATGCAACCTATCGAACATATCACGAACTTGCATTAACAATATCAACAAATATAATAATAAAATTATGTGATTTAATAAACGATTAATATATAAATAAACACGTGCGGTTCGTGATCATCTCATAACTAACTTTTAAATGTTTCAACATTTTCATAAAGAAAAATAAATTTACAAAACAGCAATCATTGTAAATTAAAGATTATAAAAAAAAATAAAATAATATTAACATAAATATATATACGAAAAATCGAAAAAAACAAATTTTAGATAAAAAAAAATTATAATATAAATACTTGATTTATAGAAAAAAAAAAAAATATATAAATACATTTTATATTTAAAATGTTTTTTTATTTTTTCTAAACTTGATAAAATAAAAAAGATTGAAAATTTGATAAATCATTTCCGGAATCTTTCAACAACACCATAATATTTTTAAAAAATAATATTGAGATAAAAATTAATAAAATAACGTTGTAGTAACTGTCAAAGTATTCCCGCGGATAAAATATAATAAATATATTGAAATAACCTGGTGGAAAAACGGTGTTGGAGGTATAACCTCGATGTGTAGATGAACGATGGGACCCATGAATTGCGTCAAATATTGTGTTTGTTTTATTAATGCGTATAACTGGCCTTCGGGACTTTCGCACGAATAATCATAATATTATATTCAAAATATATACATATATAAGTTGAAAAGCATGGTTATGGATATGTACAATATATATATGTATAAATATATTTTAACTCTTCCTTGTCCTCGTACGCAGTCTCATGTAAAAATTACCTTCAAGCATATATATCTATATCTATATATACGCCCACCTTTATTAAAAACCTTTCATAATTTGACGTCACAAAAAAAATATAATAAAATAAATAAATAAAAATATTAAATAAACTATAAATTATTAACAATCAATAAACACTATAAACTTGATTAATTATAGATAAAAAAAAAATAGCCAAAATATTACAAATTATTTCATAAAAATTTTGATCAAAAAAAAAAAAAAATACTTATATATCATTAAATTATTCATTTTTATTATTTTTTTTTTTTTCAAGGACATATTTCCCAATAAAAATCTAATCCCTAGATAATAATCAACAAGGTTAAATTTATAAAAAAAAAATATATAACCATAAATAATTTATTCAGATTAATAATCCAGAGGTCAAATGAACCATCAATGTTTTTTATTTATTTCAATATTTTATTTTGTAAACAAATATATATATTTTAAGATTATTAAAATTATTATAAATAAAAATAAATATATCAATATTAATTATGTTATCATTTTTTAGTAACAGGTGTAATTAAAATGAACAAAATTAAAATGAACATTCACTGATTTTATATATGAATTTAAATACAAAGTGTATATAATATTGCTCAGGAAATTTCCACACATGCTGAAATAACATCGTGGTGTAAGTGACATTATCAAGAAGAAAATCTTGTGTATTAAAAAAAAAATAAAAATAAAAATATTTCAAGACTGAAATAGAATTATATATTAACAGAGAAACAGCTATATGTCAATCGGAAGTATGTATACAACAACACACCCATACTTGCATATGTTTATATAAAATAAACATAATAATAATAATAATGATGTATATATAATATTAATACTGGACATATAAGTGTATATACATGTTGTAGAAAAATAAAAAAATAAAAAAAATAATAAATAGTGGCTATAGGACATGTAATCTACCTACCTATCGCGTGTATAAATGGACCGGACAAAAATCCTGCTCGCCTTCGTTGTCGCGCGCTTACAAAATTACGCAATGAAAAATTGAAGCTTGTTTGATTGGCTTCATACTTTGATGCAGAAGTTCCACAAGTGATGCATTTAATCATATAACTATCAAAAATAATAATAATAATAGTTATAAAAAAAAAAAGACGTCTTTAAATCCTACAAATTCTCTCTTATTTTTTGTAATAAAAAAATAAACAAGATTTATAAATAATAATAACAAAAATAACTGTATATATTTAAAATTTAGGATTATGATATGAAATAATAGATATAATTTAAGATTATTATTGAAATATATATTCATATGATAAGAATCTGTATATTAAAACGGGATTGATGTGTTTTATAAATGAGAAAGTATAAATGACATTTTATTATGATGATTTTTATATAAATTCATCGTTAAAACAATTCAAGTAATATTAACAATTTACAAAAGAGACATAAAAATTTTATATAAAATACATATTATATATAGACATTGAGAATGATTTTTTTATTTTTATTTTTTTTTTCGCAATGCAGTTAACCTCTATGAAAGAATGCGTTTAACAGCCTAACGCCTACAGGAGGTGACTATAACTTCAGCCCCCAGGAACCTTGAGAAAGAAGAACATTGCAACACGAGTAACGATTATTTACGAATTCTAGGCTTGATGCCAATTTTATATATATATAAATGAAAAACTTTGAATACAAGATAAAGAAAAATAACAAAGAAAATTTCAATTGCGCCTACGAATAATGAGTAGAGTCTACAAAAAAAAATATAAAAATAATTTATAATAATTATAAATTTAATAAAGTAATATTTTTTTATTGATTGTATAAAATTTTAATTGATCCATTGAGTCATAATTATCTTAAAATTATATTATTATTTGAGGTAAATTTAAAAGCAAAATGTCAAGACCCTTATCTGTCGGTATCGTATTTAAAGTTGGATCTAGTTAAATGTTCCACTAGATCAACGACAACTTTTTAAAGGTTTTTGCTTCACTTTTATATATGCCGATCTTAAAATCTTTTGATTTTTTTTTTATTTATTTTTTTTTACCGCATCTATAGTCATCTCATTTTGTTTTATATAATATTTTTAAGCTCTATCTTTATTCAACTTGTGGTATATACATCTCAAATTGCCGACAAAATTTATAACAAATATAGGTATACAAGGTATAAAAAAAATATATATAGTCCTGTGAGTATAGTAGTGATGTGGTTTGAAAAAAAATAAATTAATAGTAAAAGAAAAAAAAAAAAATTGAAATATAAAAAGTCAAATAAAAAAAATGAAAATGCAACGGATGAAAAAAGCCGAAAGTGGTTATATATACAAAGATAGGAAGAATAAAATGTTGCGGTTTGGAATTTTAGCTAGGGTTGTAAATACTGTGACATTTAATGCGGGAGCATTATAGGGCAGTCTTTCACTCGTATAAGACATCTTCAAAAAAAGATAAATTTAAAAAAAAAGTTTGTTGAGAATTTTTTTCAAAAGCAATACTTGCAAAAGCGCATAAAAAAAATAATAGAAAAATTTAATTTTTTAAATTTTTTTTTCGAAAAAGTTTAGGGTAAAAAAAAAAATAATATACGCATTTATGTTATTATTATTATTATTTTTCGTTTCCTTTTTTGAATGATCACTTGAAATAAAGGTTCAAGGTTGAATTATACAATCTAAATTTTTATTTTGTTGTTGTTTATGTCATGGTTCTTTTTATTCATGGATATTGCAGCAAATAAAAGCAAGATAAACGCCCAATAATTCAACATGACATATATCGGTTTGCAGATGAGAGAATGTACACGTGTCTAAAGTAGTTTTCCTTAATTTAAAATTTAAACAAAGACTCATTTTACGATGATAATACAATTTTTTTTTCATAATACTTGTATTGTGTTTTAAAACTTCATGATTTTATGGGTATAATAAAATTCATAAATTATCTGATTAAAAAAAAAATCTTGCATTTAAAAAACCTATAATCATAATGAAATTTCGAATTGATAGAAAATTTTTTTTCATTCAAAAAAAAATAAAAATAAAAATTGATGAACAAACATGTTGAAAATTAAAAGCAAAATTTTTCAAATAAATATATATATACACGTAACAGATTTAATTTTTTTTTAACCACAATTTTTAAAGATGCTATAAAAATAATATATCCAAGGCTTCTGAATGTACTCTAACTAATATCATTATATACATCACAAGTTATATTGTGGTTTTGTGGTTTTACCTTTCAGAACTTTGTTGATGGTTTTTTATATTTAATTTTGTGCTTTTATTTTCAATTTATTATTTTATATTATCATCATTTATTTTTAATTTTTTAAATGCCTGTATGGATGGTGTTACCATCAGCCATATCATATCTACAATATATTATATGTGATGAAATATATATGCCATCAAGCAAATTACGCTTGCACATATGGACACGCGTGCTTACTTGTTAAGGCCCTGCAATATTACACGTGCGCTACTGCGCTTACCTCGTTTGCACGTACAAACGATGAAGCAAAGAAGGCGTGGTACACATTGCAAGTATTTTTTACATTAATGGCGCCAATTTGTTGCGATACTTATGATGTTCAAAATTGCCGGAAATAAAAGTATAAAATTTTATATCAATCTCCGTTTTTTATTTTTCGATGTAAGAACAATCAATTATTGGTAAGAGTTTTTGGTCATGCAAATTATTTGAGGTTATTTTCATTTGTTTTTTATATTGCACCGGTTTAAAAATGACTTGGCAAACAATTTAGATGAGTATTTTGAATGTACACAGTACAGATTACAATGATATGGGGATAAAGTGGAGAATGAAATGAAGGCAAAAGTGGGCCCTTGAGCTCATCAAATATATAGAAGGGATAAGACAGGTGATGCTGGGCCTTAGGCACACGAGGAGACCAAACATCTTTTCACTGTCTTTTTTTTATAATTTTCTCTCTTTATTTATATATATAATTTTTTATATTCACTTTCTTGTATTTTTTTTTTTTTTTTTTTTCAACATCACGAGCGCCACGATTTGAAGATGTTTCTACCAAGAGACGACGGAGGCATTTTAACACACAGCATTCTTGTTGTCGGGACCTTCAGGGATGCTTCATTTCAGCTGGCAGCGTGGCTCACTTTTTTATAAGACCCTAAAAAACACCATCAATCCTTAACTCTACAACAAATTAAATGGAAAAAAAATAATAATAATTCAACAAAATTGGGGCTACAACAAATCTTGAGCAAATATCGATTTCAAGCCTGCAGTATTTTAAAAAATGATCAAGTTACTAATGATGCTCTGTTGTTGTCTTGTTTTTTATTTTTTATTTTTCGACTGATCACTTGAATTAGCTTGGTTTATATTACAGAGGCGCCATGAAATTCATACAACACATTTATTTATTTATTTATTTATACATCAATATTTAAAAAAATATTTTTCAAGATCATTTGTATTGTGCTCAATTGAGTACTAGAAAGTCGAAGGACGTTAAATTGTGTAGGTGGATTTGTGACTTTTACAGGGCATAAGCTTATTATTTGACCCACCTATTGCTACAAGTTACACACATAATATACAAACATAAAAATAAACATAAACATTTACAAATAATATATTATTTTTTATTATTATTATTTTACCACATAAAAAAAAAATACATATATATTATGTGTGGGCGATGATGGTTAAGATCAGCAAATATAAAATGTTTTAAAAAAAAACACATTTTACATGCACATGTAAATTTATGTGGTACCACAGAATTACACCAACATATTGAGCATATAAATGAACTGAAATGAACTTGGAATATGTACTTCATTTGACAGGTGAAATATAATTCATTAAAATTATAACATCTCTTATGAATAACTGTGCTTGATAGTGCTAGATCATGATTTTCTTAAATTGATTTAGTTTATTTTTTTTTCTTCAACATAATATTTATGTTATATATATTTTTCAACTAATAGTTTAGAAGAGAAATTGTTTTTTTTTTTGGCATAATAATAACAACGTGAATGATATTGATGTTACACAGGGACTCAAGAAGATATGAGTTTTGAAAGCTGGTTTAAATGATAGAGAGACCTCATTCGAGGGACTTAGGGCCCCAATGAAGAAACAGAAGGGGAATTTGATCATATCCAAGAGTAGTTGGAAATGAAAAATAAAAAAAAAAAAAAAAAAAAGGTTCGTTCACCGATCCAAACTGGCAATGGAACGCAGAAGCGACAGATCGCTTGTCTTCGTCATTCTCTTATTTTCTTCGAAAGGTAGACCCACTACAGTTTGGAATTTAAAACCTTTCCAATGCCAAAATCATCAACATTGAAAAATAAAATAAAATTTATATTATAAATAATATAAATAAAATAAATAATTTGACATAAAATTATAAATATATATAATTAAAATTTAATAGTTGATTGAAAAATAATTTACAAAATTAGTTAATTTAATTTTGATTGCCATATCAATAAGTGAATTAGTCTGAATGTTGAAACTTGTGGCAAATATATATATGTGTTTGGTGTGATTGTGAGACGACTCACTTGGCACGAGATCAATTACTCAATCGTCTATTGAATAATGATACACAATGGATGAATATGTATACAAACTGCGGGATCTTGGATGCTGACATTGCGCGTTTATATACAATCAAACACAAATCAATATACATTCAAAGTATATATTTGAAAAAATATAATATAAAATATAAATATATTTTTGTATTAGACCTGTTGCCTTATTTGCCACACATTTAATTTATTTTTAAAATTTTTTTTATTTCTTCTCCTTATTCGCAATGTGTTGACTTGTTTGCTCACTTGCATTAAAACTTGCCTTTCATTCATAGGGATCAAGGTGAATGGCATCATTGCATGCACAGCTTGTAACATTCGCATAAGAGTCTGCATGATTTTAATCTATATATCATTACTATTATTATAAATAATAATTTTTTAGCAGTAAATACGTATTAAATATTTTTTTTACTCAAAAATCATTTGCTAAAAATTCTCAGTGTTTTGGTTTTCTTATTTTCGTGGTCAAAGTCAAAAAAAAAAATAAGGTAAAAATCGTGCATTAATTTTTTTTTTTTTTGCCAATAACGAAAAGGAATTCTTTAATGAACCGGTTGCAAACGAAACTACCAGGTCATGCCATGACTTTTTTTTTTAATCATCTTAAAATCTAAATCCGATCATCGAGAAATCGACACACGGCGCTTACTTGCTGAATTGAACAACGAAAAATATAAAACAAAAAAAAAAAGGAACCAGTTTGTACATTTTCTCAAAAGAGTTTGATATATTTATATGATAATGAATATTATCTGAAATTTATTTTGTTAAAAAATAGTATTCTGCACTATCTACTATGAAAAATCGATTTTATATTTTATATAATATATAAATTATTTACTTGGTTGTTACCTATTGAGTATTAAAAAAAAGGGCTCAAAACATCTGCCCCCTTTGATACCTAGAAAGAAAAAAAAATAAATTATATTTCTAAATTCCGGGTTCAAGCTTACCTTACCGATCTTCATCCCGCCAAATAAATAAAAAAATCTATGTCATCTTGAGTATTGCAAAAATAAATGTCGCCATAAAGACAACTTTTTTTATTTTATATTTTTTATAATTCACATAAATTATGACAATAAAAAATAAGTCTTTTTATTTTAGTCTAGATTTCTTATCAATTAATCGAGGTCAAGGACATGAAGAACATTCAAGTGCATATTTAAAATATATCTCTGCGAATAAATGTATACAAACATCTTTTATATATAATATGCAACTGAAAAAACTTGACCCAGTCTTTTTTTGATACACCTTGCTCAAAAACATGATGATTATGAAAAAAAATAATAATAAAAAAAGGAAAAAAAAAAAACAATGAAAAATAATATGTTTATAAAAAAATTAAATAAAAAAAAAATGACCAAAAAAAGCTGTAAAGACAGTGCAGAGCGATTGTAAGACAAACTCAGATTACCAAAAGATAACTTTTAGTTGAGTCTTCTTTTGACCGCTCATCATTCATCAACTGTGCGGGTTCTCTTTTTGATAATTTTCAAGGATATTTTAACTCATGTACTCTAAACTCTGCACAATTTTTGATGACTTTTTTTTATATTGTTACAAAAATAAAAAGATATAAATCATCATTATAACTATTTTACTTATAATTTAATTGATAAAAATAAATTATAATTTTAAATAAACAGTGTGATTTTTTTTCAAGTAAAATTAATTGAATGAAATATATTTGTTGATGTTTAAAATAACAGAGGTCAAACGACTCAATTAACATGGATCACTGGGGTTAATTTGAAATAAGAACAAGAAAGTGATAAAGCTGCTGTTTAAAATGATGATGAAGAAAAAAGAGGAGTAAAAATTTGATCATGATGAAGGGAAATAAATAAAAAAAAAAAATGTAATGATGCAAGAATTTATTCAGGTTCATCTGGCATAACTGACGCAATGAATTTCCGGTATTTTTATATTTGAAATGAAAAAAAAAAAATTCATGATCCCTTCTTCCTCTTGACAATCAAGATGCAAAGAAGAAGAAAAAAAAAATTGTTCAAATGAAATGAAGAGCAAACCAACGAATGAATGAAACACAATATGTTGATGATATTCCCCACTACTACCCTGGATCCGGCCAATTACCTTCAATATTATGATGAGGATTAACGTCACAGCTCGACCCGGGATTTGCATTACATTTGCATAATTTTTCGTTGCAACTATGCATTCAGTAATCCTTTTTTTCGTAATGTCTGAATTCAACAAATGTGTAGGTATGTGTGATGTCATTTTGAAATATTGAGATGAATTTTTTTTGGCGGAAATAAATGCAGCTACTGGTTTTTTCAATTTATTGATTTTGAATTTTGTTCAATATTTTGTTTACAAATAAATTTCATTTAATCTGCAATTGTGTTTTTGTAACTTCTTTTCAACTTTTTCAAAAAAATTTCTTTTACTTTTTCATCTTGATCTTCGTAATTTTTTTTTCTTCAGAGTCAAAACGCGAGTTGGATTATTTGAGGGTTGCACAACTGGTTTTTTTGTTTTTTTATTTTTAATTCTTTTTGGTTACTTTTTTACTGTTCTTTATAATCACTAAAAAGTTTTTATTTGTAGAAAGAAATCTACCATTTTTAGCTTCTTCAATTTTATCTTCTTTCTCAGCTATTTTACAATAAAAAATTTTTAAAATAAAAAAAAAAAACATAAATATATTTGAGACATTTAAAACGAAAAAATATTGACTGTGTGATTTGTTGTTGTATTATTTTTTGTTTGTTAAATATATTTTTTTCTATAACAATATATAAAAATCCAAAAAAAAAAAAAGAGTTTTTAGATACCAAAAAGACACCTTGAGGAATTTACGAAACGAGATCCTGGCACCCATGAAAGTCGTTCTTGGATCACAAAAATAAGAGACATGGAAAAGATCGTTTGTCTTCACCTCTCATTCCACTTCATTTTACATAAATGGCGGTACTGAAATTGTTCAAAGAAACTAACATCAACAAACCACATGAATTCATACAAAAATACTTAGAATTCAACTTCAAAAGATTTGCGAAGAAAAAAAATCATAAAAAAATTTTTTTTTTACCTCTTCTTTTATTCTAGTATTTTCTGAAATTTCATTTTTATTTGCAAGCTTTTTTGAATGAGCTTTTAATTGAAAAAATTATTTGCAATAAAAAATTATTTCTTTTTTTTTTTTTTCATGAAAATTGACACACGTGGTTCAAGCACGTGTCTATAAAGAGAGATTCATTGGTAATTTGGTATAAAAATAAGCGAGGGCGTGTAGTTTGTTAACCGGAAATGTTCTATATAAATATGAGTTTTATATCTTTGAGTTGTACTTTGGGTTTTCCTGCCAAAGTGCGGGAGTTTGAATTAGTGGTCTATTCAATTATTGTAATTTACTTCTCAAACACAAACAGCCGGTAGACACAAAACTTAAACCCTCTTGATTATATTATTGTGTATATATAGATGTGCAATGTGTACATGTGCATTTATATATAATATTATAAAATACACATCTGCAATTTTTATACGCGTATGAGTATGTACATGGATATGAAATATTTTATTTGTGTATTAAAATATAAATTAAACTTGTTCACTTGATGATTTGTGCTAGTAGTTTTACAGTCATCACTTGTACATATATATATTTATGTAATTGTGAATTGTACCAACTAAATATGACCATGGAAAATATAATACGAAGGGCACGTGTTTACATTTAACAACTACCACAATTTACTACCACATTTTTTGATGATGAGACAAATGAACGTCAATGAATTCAACCCTCATTTTCAACAAAATAAATTTCATTAATTTTTATAAATTTCAACTAATTTAGTTCAGAAAATTTATTATTGTTATTATTATATTTTTGTAATTACAATGACCAATTTTTTGTTGTAAAATACAACTGATAAAGAGCAGAGAAAAAAGAAAAAAAAAATAATAAAAAAAAAACATTGTCAATGACAGATACTTGATTCAACTTCCCCACGATCTGTCGATATTATAAATAATTCTTTTTTCAATACATATATTCCCATTTATTTTCATTCGACAACCCTTATGTGTGCCAGATATTTAAAAAAAATACATCTTGGGGTCCCTGACACCAATCTAACAGGTACAGCAGGTAGAAGAGGGTCAAAGTCCCTTAAATATGCACTTCGCAAGTTCATGCACACCTTTATACACACATTTTTATTTTATTTTATTTTTTTTTTCATAAATGTAACATTTCAACCCTCTCTTTATATTTTATGAAAATTTGTTTCTTTTTAAATGCAACATCATTCAAGTAAATTCAGTAACTATATATATTTAAATAAGAAAAATGAAACATGTAATAAAACGAACAAAATTTTTAATATTTTTCCTCCCATTTTTATATATTTTACCTTTTAATAAAAAACGATTAAATATAGTTATAAACATCATAGTGTCGACTTAATATATTTCTTTTATTATGCAATATTACTAAATGCATATACCTGACCTGCAGCTTGGCAAACCGTTTAAAAAAAATAAAATATATTTACCAGTTGTTATTTAAACGAGGCACCCCACTCACACAAAATCACATATCATCTAGGTAAAAATAAAATTATATATAAAAGAAGATGCATAGTTTACTGTATATATATTAAAAAAATATGGAAATGAGAATTATAAAGAAAAAAAAAAACGGCTAAAAGAGGCTGTGTACAGTTTATACGCGTGGCTTTTTTTCGTAAGTTTATGCATATTGATCATTCACTTCGATTTACCCCAACCCACCCTTTTTCTCATGGTTACGATTAAATTCAATGTTGAATGAATCAAAAGGTATTTCCCGTTTGTCGCGTGACGAACAAGGTGGATGCCCATCAGGCGGTTGCGCGTCTTTTTTATTTTTATATTCATATTATAATTTTTTTTTTTTTTTTCATTTTATTTTTTATATTATTTTATATATATATACATAGGTGGATACATTTGAGATGGAAGCAACGACTTTTTTTGCCGAGAGCGCCGTCAAAGAGATCCTTGGATATTATATTTTACTTCTGATGTTGTAAATGTATATATATCCAAGACGCGACCAAGGTTTTATGTATAAAATACGCACAAACCTTTTTGGGGTGGTACTTTTATCATTTTGTATATATTTTGTTTTATTTTTTATAACAACCGGAAGAGTGAGGAGAGAGTTTGCAGTAGCAGACTGAGAGGCATTATTCTTACATACGCATATACTGATCGATACATTGGATAAAACAGTGAGGATCGGGTGTGCATATTTTATACAAGAAGACCCGCGGGAGTTCAACATGAGTTTGTTGACGATCAGGATATATGCACCACGTAAAATTGATAAATAAAAATAATAAATTAAAATTCAAAGTAAATAATTTATTTATTTTTTTTTTTTATTATTATTTAATTTTATACTGTATATATATATTTATTTATTTATTTAACTATTTATTTGATAATTATTTTTATATTTATTTTATAAATCATTGAGTAAATGTTGAGTTATTTAAATTAATATTGATTCAATTTTTTTTATTTATTTTTTTTGGTGTAAAGTTATAGTCACGCGACATTTTATTTTTTTATAATTTTATTTATTTTTTTTTTTTTGTTTTTTGTTAGATATTGAAGTAACTCTGTGGGTTCTAACTTTATACGCACACAAATTTTTTTTTTTTGATGCCCCTTTGAGCTACTATCTTGAACAATTTATTAGATAGACCAAGATAATCGTAAATGCTAATAAAACAACTTACCGTGTATATATTTATTTTTGTATTTTTTGATTTTTATTTTATTTTTTTTAAATTTTTACTGTCTATTTCTTCAGTAAAAGCAGACAATAAAAATGAAAAAAAAAAATTGACGGTTTTTATTGGAGAAATGTGATAAAATGGAATTAAAAAATTATAAAAAAAAAAAAAAAATGGCAATAAAATTGTAAACGTGACCTTCTTGTTTCCGTGTCTTGGCAGTTTCGAATGTTCTGCAGAAGGAAATCGCTTGTTGATATATGTTGGGATATACCTATCAGACCAAGTGATCCGTGTGTAGGATCAATACTGCAGAAGACACACACAAATATATATATATTCTTGATGTCGATAATACTTTCATGGATAAATATAGTTAAAATTTATATTTATTTATTTATTTTTTTATCAAAATATGTGACTATGAAGAGGAGACATTTTACCGTAATCCCACCCAAAATCAATGAATTCAAGTTTAACACCAAGAGGTCAAGGAACTTTGACCGCAGATTTAGTTTAAATGTGAAAGTATCATATATAAACCAAAAGACATTTAGTATGTCTAGCTTTTTTTACTTTTGAAAATTCAATTTAATAATCACACACTATTCTTCATCATCTTGATCACAAACATAGTTGTTTTTTTGTTTTTTTTTGGCACTTTGATTACGTATTTCTTGAGAAATAAGATGAATTATTTTGTAAAAATATATACAACTGACGTAAATGGAAACTCGTAGAATTGGGGCATTGCTGGTTTTTTAAAAAATAAATAAATAATAAAACGTGTGACAATGAGTCTCTTGAGAATTTACAAAATTTTTAAAAAACTACACCTGTTATTTTAAAGACCATATATATAATTCATGAGAATTTTATCAAAAATTTTTAAACTCTCACTTGTAAAAAAAATTAAAAAAAAATATATTAAAGTCATTTAAAGTTCAGACAATTAACTAAAATATTTAAACTCAATTGAAAATTGATTTTTTTTTGTAAAACAATTAACTTTCTAATTATATACACATCATTTTTTTATTTTTTTTTTTTCTCATTCATTTGAATAATTATTTAGTAAGCGTATAGTGAGCATCAACAACTTGACCTTCTATCTCAGTAGCAGGTTCATGCTGGATTAGCATAATCATCATGAGGCATGCAGCCCCCAATGAATTATTTATTTTTCCCAAAGAAGTGCGAAAAAAAATAAATATATATAAATAAATACAACCAAGACAAAAAAGGGTTCAAAAAAAAAAAAAATATATAATATATAAAAAATTATACAGGAAGATGAAAAAAAAAATAAATAAATAAAAAAAAACACAAAATATGAATAAATAGAAAAAGATAAAGAGACATATAAAAAATAATATGGTAAAGAGTGAGATAAAAATAAAAAAGAGGCTAAAGTCAAAGAAACAAACAAGTGTACCTGGGCATTATGGAGGCGCGTGGTCCTTCATCGTTTGCCCCCGTGTTTTAAATATCTTTGTATATGTATATTAGTCTGTCTAAAAAAAAAAAAAATATACATATATTTGTATATCGTGGTGGTGGTTTTTTGGCGTGCGCCAAACATCATGGACACAATTTACATATTAGGCCCAGTATATGCAGGAATCACATTAAGTTATCCCCAAAGTAGCCATTCCTGCTTGTCCCGCAGTGCATTGCATTAATTTTATTTTTTAATTTTTTTTTTTAAACCATATATATATGGTATACAATTATATCAACTATCTGTTTTAAAATATGTACAAACTGAATTTAATTCAATGGGGTAAGCAAGTTACTATTGGACTTGATACTTGAAAAATTATACAGTCAATTATGACACCAAGCCATATCATCATCAAAAAAAAATATGTTAAAAAAAAAAACTTGGCACGTGGTGAAATCAGCATTATACTCATAAATAATTTCACCATTTTAACATTTTTAATTTTTATCTATATATAAATATCAGATGATTTAATAGTTTTTTAAATTCCATAACAATTTATTGATATTTTAAAAAGTTCTAAAAAATATATATACATTTTTACCTTGCATATTGACAATTAAATGGACCACATTTCTTACTCTCTCTTTAAAAAATAAAAAATATAAAATATAAAAAACATCAGCTGACAGTTTAAATCCGTTAAAATTCAACTGATGATTCTCATTATAAATTCAACAACCGTCAATTTTAAAAACCGATTGAATGAAATAAATAAAAAATAAATAAAATAGATATATTGAAAAATGGTACATCAGTTAGACATTATCTATTTAGTTTGCATTTAAAAAACCTTGGGAATATATTATTGTTATAAAAATCAGTTGTAAAATCATTTTGAATTACGAAAGGTTTCACCCCCCGCCCATAATCATCAATGTGAAAAAAAAAAAATATATATATCTACGAGCTGCATATATATATATTTTTGTTGATAGGCAAAACAGGGACCCAAATAACCCAAGAAAAAAAAAAAAAAAGTTTCATAATAATTTTAATATTAAAAAAATTTTCCCACAGTTCTTCGCTGGTGGTTGAATGATTTGAATCCACCATCAAGACCACCTTGCCATATATACAAATATCGTCCAAATACGATAAAAAAAAATATAATAATAATTTTTCAGTCCTTTTTCATTATAATAAATATCCGATGATCGGAACACAGGGGTGTTTGAATAGGAAGAGCCAGGTAATGGCATGCACATTTGAATATACCTGCGTATAAATATTTTTTTTTTATTTATTTATTTTATGGGTATTGGAATTTTTCCATCTATGCGGACAACGTATGGTTGCATATATTTAAATATATATATTCTACATACAAGAGGGATGATTATTTCACCCCCTGTGGAAACCCTTAGTTACAATCGGTATGTTGTAACCCTTTTTTTTTTTTTTTTTTATTTTTATTCTCGGTGAAACTGGAACAATAAGGGATAGAATATACGAAAGGGTAGGGGGTGCAAGGACACGAAGGATAGTTATATTATATATTATAAGGGTAAGAAAAAGAAAAAAGGGTAGATTTAAGAACCCTGTGTGTAAAATAACCCTTTGGCTATATTTGTCCGACACGTTAAGAAAACCATAGGGTTATATATATTGCTGGACCCTTTTGCCCATCATCATCATTATCATCATCAGGTAAATGCAATTTTGCATAGCATCTACATACATTTAGTATTCTTTATTCATATATATATTTTTTTTTTTTTAACTTTATCTCACTCTGTTTTTTTTTTTTTAATGCTTTTTTTTTTTTACCACGGTCGATGATGTTGTTTAAAGGTCCAGGTAAGATACAACCGGTGTCATCCTCATGGGAAAGTGTATGCAAACCATTGTGACACTCAATGAAAGTGTTCAATCTCATCATCCCCCCCCCCCTCCACCTTAAACTACCCCCTTTAACACTATATACAAATAACCACCACCATCATCATCATAGTCATTGAACTTTCCTTGTTTTTTTTTTTTCTTTTACTTCTTGAGGGATGAAAGATCACACCCATGAGATAGGTGCCTTCTTCTTTTTTTTTTTTCATTTTTTTATTATGCATATAGATAGGTAACCCTTTGAGCCAATACTACACACATTATTTTATTTATTTTTTTTTATTTTTAAATCATGTGACGATACTCATACGATGGGACCAACATACAGGATACGGATCATCTCAAAATATTACGATGAATGTGATTTTTTTTCGTTTATTCTTCTTCATCCACAATCGTTTTTTATGTCACTTATATATATAACCCTGGTGACTGGTGCATATATTTGTAAAAAAATTAAAATATCGAAAAAGTTATTGAAGCGCCATAGGTTTCTCTCAGGAACTAAAAGATATATATAACTTATTGTTACGCAAATTATTCAACCAACCGCCACTGTATATATGAAAAAAACTACAGATATTTTTGGGCACGGGCTCCAAGTTGTTGTCTTTTTTATTATTTTTTTTTTTTAATACAACCGCCAATATGTAATTTTTTTTATTTGTATTCATTATTATGCTGAGAGATGAGTCTCTACATTTCATCTTGAATATTGAAAATAAACGTTGGTACATTTAAAAAAAATGTTGGATTAAAAAAAAAATGACGGTTGAAAAAAAAAAAAACGGTATTGCTGATTTAAGTTGCAGAAAAAAAATATATATGATTAGTTGAATTTTTTTTTTTTCTTTTGAATTATATAAAATATTTTTGAGTGGTTTTTAATATTACGTAATTAATGATCAGTGAAAGGTTAATATGATAAAAATTTGTTCGTAAATAATTGATGAATTAAATGATGAAAGAATTATAATAAAAAAAATTTAAAAAAAAAAACTAAATACATATCTTGTGTTTTATAATGTGGCAAATATAAACATGCTTTTTTTTTTTTTTGCATGGCTAATTATCATCTGTACGATTATATGTATGAGTGCCTCGTAAAATTTAAATAAATTCACTCATCTCATTTTCATTTTTATTAGTCGGCTTGGCGCCACATGAAAAACAAGAAAAAATAAATAATCTTTTTAATTTTTTTTATTATTTATTTATTTATAAATGCAAAAATTATATTTAATGCAAATTTTAAATATTATAAATCATATTTTTTTTTTTTCTGTTAATCAATTAATTATTTGATTACTTTTTTATTTTATTATTTTATAATTTAAATTTTTATTGTTATTATGTGATAATTTATGTATTATTATAATATAAAATTTATTTATGTATAACAGTGACCCAATGAACTTGTTTTCCTTTGCATACAATTAATTTTTTTAATGTTAAATATGACCAGTGATTTTTGATGTTGCCCATCAACTTGATATATACATGTGGCATTAAAATTACCATTGATTGTGATGCACATACCCCTAGACATAATTTTTTTTAAACCAGAAAAAAAAAAAAAAAAAAAAACAAAATTAAATTAAAAAGGTACCAAGTGTTTTTTTTTTTCTGCACTTGTATTTATAATCATGTCACGTGCCATAATTATTTAAAATTATACCACATGCCAAATGTCAATTTTTTTTTTATATGTATTTTTAATATCTATTGTTGAATCGTTTATTTTAATTTAAATAAATTGTGGTTTAGCTTGTTAACTACTCTTGATTAGAGTGTTTGAAATATTTGTAATATTTTTTTCCTTGCGTGTTGATAAAATTTCAATCCGTGAAATAATTTTAGTGGTTATTTTTTTATGTTTTTATATATATATTTTGTAAAATTCTTGGGTGTTATTTTCTCAATTTGTGAACAACATGGGCAGGTGCTCAAGGGGATATTGTATGGCGTCTTATAGGTAGGTCATCTAGGCTTTTATTTTTTATATTTTTTTCATGTATGGGTCAGCGATCATCGTCTGCTAGCCTCAGGCCCAAAAGCCGCTGTATTTTTTAATTTTTTTTAAAAGAAAAAATCGAAAAAAAAGAAGCCCGGATGGCATTTGTATTTTTTATTTTTTTTTTTCATTTATTTTTGTATCAGCAACTCTTTTATGATTTTTTATTTCGATGATACTCAGACCGTATAAAGACCCATTATTTTCGCATTACAAAAACTATTAATTCTCTTCAATCAAATGTATTTATTTTAAAATAAGAAATTTAGAAATAAAAAAAATTATATAATATTAATTAAATAAAATTTTGCGGTTTAATCAGAGATTTGTATGATGATAAAATTTATTTAATCGATTTATTCATTTGGTAGAGATGAAGGATAACATGTTATATATTTTGACGTATTATTACTAAAATTACTTGTCAGGTTGCAATTTTTTTTATTTTTTTAAATTCAAGTTGTAATATTATCTAGGTCTTGTGGGGTTTATTTATTTATTTATTTATATTTATTAATAACGATTGTAAGTTGTCAATAAAATTGAGAATTTAACAGTGCGTGAAACCTTCGAGTTAATAATCGAAAGTAAAAAGGACATTCTTGACATAATTTTCAATTTTTTTTCTTATATTTTTAAATCTAAATGAAATCAACTTTTTTATTATTTATATATATTTTATAATCAAAAAATAAAAGTATATAACTGAAAAATTTAAACAATAATAATAGATACAAAATGATGTAAAACATGATAATATTTTATTTTCTTTTTTATAATATAAAAACAAATTTAAAAGTATGTTTTTACAAAACAACAAGAAAAAAAATATCATAATTTCAAAGTTTATAATGTTTTGCTAAAATAAATAATTTGCGAAATACACACAATCGTCTGACATTTTATTTTTGCTTGTCTAAAAAATTAAATAAAATTAACACTTGTCAAGTAAAGATAACAAAAATTTTTTATATTTTAATATTAAAACTAAACATAGATTTGTTAGTCAATGAATGACAAGTAAGATAGAATGGAAAAAAAATTAAATAAATAAAATATAAATAAATAAAAATATTAAGTAAAATAATAATAATAGTAATAATAAAATTAAAAAAAAAAAAAAAGAGTAAATATTGCATCAATAAATATTTCTGCTTCTGAAAGGATCCGCGTTGTTCATGTCCCCTTGAAAGTGACCTTCATCACATGTCCACATACAAGCATATTATATATTTATTTTTATTTTTTATATTTTTCCATGCACAACTATCAAGTCTTAGATAAATGAAAAAAAAAAAAATTATTTCTCCATCAGAACAATTTACACACTTGACATTCTCCAATTAACCTCATAATAAAAAATATATTTCATCGATATTTTTTTGATAAAAATATATATAATATTATTGGTTTAAAAATTGTCACATATTTTTTAAAAAACATGATCATTAAAAAATGATTATAATCATTTAGATAATGATGGTTTTTATTTTTTATATTTTGAGTTTATTAGAAAAATATAAAAAATTTTTGAGTCGTAAAATTGAAGATGAAAAAGCCGAATTAATTCTTTGAAAAAATAGGAAGTTATTGAGTCGATTTTAAGAATTTTTCTTAATTTTTTATTTATATATTTATTATATATAGTTTTTTTTTTTTTTATATATTTTTATTTTTCATATAATTGCGTTTGTATCGAAGGTTTACGAATGAAAGTGTATGTGTTGGTTGATTTTATGGCAGACCGGTTGACATGACTCGACTGCTAAAAATAAAAAATTCCTAGCTTGAAAGAGGCACGATATAACTGCGCGCGAAAAATCTCTGATTTTATGTTAATTATTCAGTCATTTAGAACCACACACCTTTCAATTTATCCATGTTATTTCATCCAACTATATTTATTCTCTTTTTATTTTTTCTTCACTTTTTTACATCAAGAAAAAACCGCTAAAAATGTTTTTTTATATATATATTTGATAATTTTTTATCTCTTCTCTCTCACTTTTTGATACAAAATTTATGGGAATATTTGTTTTTTTTTTGTTTTTATTTTTTTAATTGAAATTCCATAGACTCAAAAATATTTCAATGATCATCGTAACACGACAGAGCTCTTAATATTATATATTTTTTTATTTTTCATTTCAACTCAACCGGTTATTATTCCATTATTATCTAATATACTTAGCAATGAAAAAGCCATTATTTTACAGTTTCAAATGAGCTAAACTGCCATATTATTATCAAGTATTCAATATCATCTATCATTTTTTTGCTTCAAAAAAAAAAAAACTAGCCAATAAAAAAAAGACTATCATTCAAAAGAAAATTAATTAAGAAACAACTTGTATAATTTAAAACAAAAAATTCCACGTCTTCCACGTGCAATTGATATATTAATATATATATTTTTTTGATTTCATTTAAAAAAAAAGAATTGAAAATTTGTTATGAAAAATAAATTTTTTTGATTATAATTAAATTGCAAACATCTTGAAAGCTATTAAGTTAATTACAACGCATTCATACACCGTGTAATATGCACTCATAAATCAGCGTGTGTGGGCAAAAAAAAAATAATAATAAATAAATAAACAAAATTAATAATAAAAAATAAAATTGATATAATAAAAAATAAATAAATAAAAACATATATAATTGCAAAAGTGCATTTTGTGTCCGGTTTAAATGACAAAGGTCGAGTTCAATACACAGAAACTATTTGGCCACTGCTTCTGTTTGTCAGAAAGTTTTTCAATATACACGAGGACAAACTGTGGTTTAAGGGACTGGACCCAAAATAATTCTCCACTTAATATTATTTCTTGTACTTGGGACTGTCTTTGGTAAGCAAAAAAAAAAAAAATATGAATCAACTTATTTTTATGATCTTGTATCTCTTACATGTACATATATCCTTTTTTTAATTTTTTATTTTTTCATGTAGTAATATTTTTTATTTTTTAAATATTACAAACATTTATTTTTCTTTGTAAAAGATATACATAATATTTTTGAATTTATTTAAACCTAATGTAGTATATTTTAAACTTGCTTAACAATTTACAAATTTTATTTTTTTTAAATAATATTCAAAGCAATATAAATTTATTTCATCACAATGTCAATCAAATTTATATTCAACGTTTTTTTTATTTTCTTAATCTGCATATCACTGTCAAAAATTAAAAATATTCCGTTGCTCTTTTAAACGAATCAATACAAATTTTAATTTCAATAAAATATATTATTATTTCATCATCCCTTGTTGCATGTATATTATTAATTTATAGATTTTAAATTTTCACACATATTAAATTGTTTGGAAAATTACATGTATTATTAAAAACTTGTTGCTGTGTGTATTAGAAAAATATTAAATTAAAAAATATAAAAAAATCATCATAATAAATAAAATAAAAAAATAACACGTATAAAAAAAAATTGAATTGGGCATGTGTGGTCCCTTCTTCTTCACTCGGGGGTACCCCATCAGGTAACCACCCGGGTCCATACAGCAGATGAAGAAGAAAAATAAAATAAGAAGAAATAAATATATATATATATAAATATATATATATATAAATATATAAATATAAGAGAAGTGAGTCTCACGGCTGGTTAATAATATGCAAGCAAAATTTTATTTCAAGCTTATAGACATATTTTTTTATTATTTTATTATTTTTTTTTTCATGCCCCATGGGTGTGTTATTGTAACGTTTGAAGGTGAGAGAGACACTCAGGCATATGCAAAAGAGTATTGAAATTGTTTATATATATTCAACTATTTTTTGGACTAACTGTTGTGTGTTGTTATATAACTATATAAGCCATGTTTGTAGATGTTAAAGCTGGGTTATGATTTTGTACATTTGTACCTTTCAATTTTGCATTAAAATACCTGGATGATTGAAATACTTTTGAAAATTTAAAAGCTATAGATTACGTTGACTGAAAAGAGGAAACAATGTTGCTGTATGGACCATAGCAGATGTGGTTAAATTATTATTCCCAGGTGGAATGTACAAATTTACATTTCAAAATATTAGTTTATATCAATTTTTTATTTAAAGATTATTTTTATATCATTGAAAAGTTTAGGTTTAAGACTAAAAAAAAAGATAGTAAATTAAACAATTGTTGATTAAATTTTATAATTATTTATATATACGGAAAAACTTTTTTTGTTTCCAATAAATTCGAATACCTCTTCAGGTATTATATTTCCCTGATAAAAATTCAAAATTAAAAAAAAAAAAAAAATCAAATACCTCTTCATTATTATATTTGCCTAATAAAAATTCAAAATTTTTTCGAAAAAAAAAAAAATTCAAATACCTCTTCAGTCATTATATTTGCCTAATAAAAATTCAAAATTTTTTCGAAAAAAAAAAAAATTCAAATACCTCTTCAGTCATTATATTTGCCTAATAATTAAAAAAAAAAAAAAATTCAAATACCTCTTCAGTCATTATATTTGCCTAATAAAAATTCAAAATTTTTTCGAAAAAAAAAAAAATTCAAATACCTCTTCAGTCATTATATTTGCCTAATAAAAATTCAAAATTTTTTCGAAAAAAAAAAATTTGAGTTGTAATAGAAATTTTCGAAAAAACTTCGATTTTTATCAGGAACATAGAATAAGTAAAGAGGTATTTCTACCTTTTTCAAAAAAAAAAATTTAGGATGTGTTATCATTAATATCTCGAAAACTATCGGCCGTAGAAAAAAAGTATAAAATGATTTGAAATCGTCTTTTCGAGACCTAAAAGTTCGATATATCTCGAATTTTTTTCGATATATTTTTCGATAAGTTACTATCGATATATCGAAAAATATCGATCCTAGAAAAATCGTATAACTCGATTTGAGAAGCTCTTTTTGAGCTCTAAAACTTCGATATATCTCGAATTTTTTTCGATATAGTTTTCGATAAGTTACTATCGATATATTGAAAAATATCGATTCTAAAAAAAATGTATAAATCGATTTGAAAAGCTCTTTTCTAGCTCTAAAACTTCGATATATCTCGACTTTTTTGCGATATATTTTTCGATAAGTTACTATCGATATATCGAAAAATATCGATCCTAGAAAAATTGTATAAATCGATTTTGAATCGTCTTTTCGAGACCTAAAACTTCGATATAACTCGAATTTTTTTCGATATATTTTTCGATAAGTTACTATCGATATATCGAAAAATATCGATCCTAGAAAAATTGTATAAATCGATTTTGAATTGTCTTTTCGAGACCTAAAAGTTCGATATATCTCGAATTTTTTTCGATATATTTTTCGATAAGTTACTATCGATATATCGAAAAATATCGATCCTAGAAAAATTGTATAAATCGATTTTGAATCGTCTTTTTAAGCTCTAAAACATCGATATATCTCGAATTTTTTTCGATATATTTTTCGATAAGTTACTATCGATATATCGAAAAATATCGATTCTAGAAAAATTGTATAAATCGATTTGAAAAGCTCTTTTCAAGCTCTAAAA
Organism: Lysiphlebus fabarum; assembly: GCA_011426435.1. Classification (NCBI taxonomy): domain Eukaryota; kingdom Metazoa; phylum Arthropoda; class Insecta; order Hymenoptera; family Braconidae; genus Lysiphlebus; species Lysiphlebus fabarum. The sequence goes on along the minus strand of WSYQ01000244.1, from coordinate 85,105 downwards.
CGTCGATATATTTCGAATTTTTTTCGATATATTTTTCGATAAGTTACTATCGATATATCGAAAAATATCGATCCTAGAAAAATTGTATAAATCGATTTTGAATCGTCTTTTTGAGCTCTAAAACATCGATATATCTCGAAATTTTTTCGATATATTTTTCGATAAGTTACTATCGATATATCGAAAAATATTGATTAAAAAAAAAAAATAGAATCGGGTCTGAATAGCTCTTATCAAGTCCTCAAACCCTAGTATAACTTGAAATTTTTTTGAAAAGAATTCCGACGAGTTTCTTAAGTTTTAAAGAAAATCGAATACTTCTTTGATCATTAAATTTGCCTGATGAAAATTCAAAATTTTTCAAAAAAAAAAAAAATTCGAATACCTCTTCGATCATTATATTTGCCTAATAAAAATTCAAAATTAAAAAAAAAAAAATAATAATTCGAATACCTCTTTGATCATTATAATTGCCTAATACAAATTGAAAACTTTTTTGAAAAAAAATATTCGAATACCTCTTCAGTCATTATGTTTGCCTAATAAAAATTTAAAATTTTTTCTGAAAAAAAAAAAAATCGAATACCTCTTCGATTATTATAATTGCCTGATACAAATCAAAAATTTTTCAAAAAAAAAAAAAAATTCGAATACCTCTTCGATCATTATAATTGCCTAATATAAATTAAAAATTTTTTCAAAAAAAAAAATAATTTGAATACCTTTTCAGCCTTTATATTTGCCGGATACAAATTCAAAGTTTAAAAATTAAAAATCTCAATTGTACTAGGAACATAGAATAAGCGAGAAGGTCTTCTTAATTTTGAAAAATTTTTGATTTAATAATAAACAAATGCTGAAATATTTAAACTTATCAGATTACGAATAAAATGCGGTCGAGTGTACTTTTTATAATAGGAAATAGATTTTTTATTAATTGAAAATGATATCAAATCAATAAGATACATTGAAGATATTTTAGTTGTAAAGATTATTATCACAAATTGAAAATTGAAAGGGTGTCTGAGAAGGTGATACAGCATCAAGAAAGATTCAACTCTGCCGAATTGCTTCAAGTTTCAATTTTTTTATTTTTTTATTTCTTTAGCTAGCCCCTTCATTCTATTCGGACACCCACTTTGAGATCGGCAATATTTGATAAAACAATATTACTCCACCATGGATAATTCTTTTTAAAGTTGAAATAAAAAAAATTATATATAAAACGACTTTTATATTTGTTTTTTTTTTTTCTTTATAAAGTTTTAAGTTGAAAAAAGTTTCTAGTAAATTAATTTTTTTATCTCTTCTTTTTCATTTGTCTTGATAAAATAGTAATTTTAATTTTGTTAAATTCATATGATAGATTATGATGTTAGTAGAGGGTTGTTATAATATTGTCTAAAAATTTTCACCCAGTCAGTTAAAAATGATTAAGTATATATTATGAGGGTGCAAAAGTCAATGGATATCTGAATTTTCAAGGATACATATACAACAGTTAAGTGCACCACTGCGGATCATAACAGTTTGTCTTGGATTATTTCAAAACACAATTGTTTGGCAACAGTTGCGGTTTATGAAATTAAATTGGCTTCAACAACCGAAACGATATGTTTAATTTTATCCCTTATATTTCATATTTTATAGATTTATTTTTTCTCATTTTATACCATCAATAATAATATTTCTTCCAGCATTTTTATTTATTAATTTTTCATTTAAAATATTTACAATAAATCATATCTGTAATAATTTTATAATAATATTAATTATCTTGTAATTTTTTTATTATTTTTAAATATCTCAAGGGAAACAAGTAAAATACACTTGTTTTTATTTATGTGTATATTAAACTGCAGTCACGTGTTGAAATATATATATCTAAAATTTTGCCTAGCTATTTAATTGCAGCAAATTTTATCTCTTCTTTGTTAAACCCCCTATTTTTTTTTTTTTTTTTTTGAACCCCCACTTCAATTAAATTAAATGATGTAAAATCCCCTCAATTATACTGAGCAATTTATTTTTAATTCACCACTATCAACACACATACACATTTGTTACAAATCATATCAATAATTAATTTAAAAATTTATTAATTTCTGTTTATAAAGCTTTTTCAATTTTATATCTATTTTTTTTATTTTGAAAAATTTGATTTTTCAAGTTTTGTTATATAAAGTTGCGTTATTTATTTATTTTTCGGCAATGCGTATATATTTCTTGAGCATTCTCACGGGGGTTGATATGCGCACGTGTTAGATAAAGGGCTTTTTTTTTTACTAGGTGATCTCAAGGGAACTACGTAGCATTTTGCATAAATCGCGAGACACCCCTTCACACAACGTGAAATTTGAGAAATGAAAAAGAAAAATACATTTCTAAAATAGGCTTGAACACATATACAAACTCATGAACATATCAAAATAATAATAATAATAATATATGTATGTATTTTAAACGATAAAATCATGTTGGTATTGGTATATATATCTAATACTTTTATTTTTATTGTCATTTTTTGTATTTATTTTAATCAAAATAAAAACAAAAAAATATTACAACTTGACTTTATCAAATTGAGATTAAAATATTTATCTGTACATTTCCGTGTACATCTAAAATAAAAAATAATAAATAAAAATATGAAATATATATTAACGAATGATTAATTATATCTTGAGTAATTTCTTGAGCAAAAATTATCATGTTGTTAAGTCAATTAAAAATGATTAATATGTATGAAATAATAAAAAATATAGGAAGTGATAATTGACATTGTATTGATCAATATCTTTATTATTCTGGACTTGAATAAAAATATAATCCTTGACTCTGACCTATTTGCTATATTTTATAAAAATATATATTCATAATAAAATTAAAATATATACAAGAAAATTTTAAAAAAAATAAAAAAATAAAAATCGACTTATGCAAGCTTCAAAGCCATAAGTTGGAATTAAAGTTGCCCAATAATTTTAATCAATAAAATAAATATAAAAAAAAATAAAATAAATAAAAAAATACTTTTATCATTATTATTTTTATATTTTATTTTTCGATTGATTCTTATTTATCGTAACAAGACAAGATGGGAATTGAGATCGTGTATTTTTTTTTTTTTAATTTTTTTATAAAAACAAAATTTTCAAAAGAGTATGAAATTGTCAAATGAAAAAAAGGGGTTGTTTAAACTTTCAATTTTATGAGCATTCCAACACTGTTCAATAATGTCGTCCTTGTCTCAGACCATAAATGCTCACATGCATTCACGTAAACAAGCCGTGCATACAATAATATATACATTTTTTTTTTTTTTTTTATCTATTTATATGTATAAATATTCACAATTTACATCGATTTTTTTTAATCTCAAAAAACAAGTTGAATATTATCTTTCTGATTTAATATAAAAAAAATCAGGTTTTTTTTTTATTTCAAACAGTTTTTTTTTTTTTTTTTCAAGTATTAAATTTTTATATTTATAATATTTATATTAATAAAAAAAAAAAATATATAAATAAAATTAATATATTAAGTATAATTATTTTACAAAAAAAAAAAATCATATTACTTCCGTTTGTTCATTGTATTTTATTTTAATTTTTTTTTAATCTTTTAACAGACAAGTCATCATCATCATCATCATACACACACACACAATCTATTAAAATTTTTCGATGGGCGGTTTTTGTTACAAACGACACAATCTGATGATGTGGTAAAATGAAAATAAAAATAAATAAATGATCATCGTTCATGCATTTCTCATACATCTATTGTATGCAGATTAAGAAGGCAGGGCGACAATGACTTTAGTATAATTTCATAAACATAAACCTAACACATCAGTAAAATTCTCATCTCAAAAAAATAAAAAAATTAAACTGAAAAAATTCTTTGACATGGTGTCTCATGAAAGTTTAGATATATATTCTTACATACAAACATGATGGACCTCTCTACTCACAAACATTAAAATCACACTTGTAAATATATATATATATATTGCATGGATAATAACACTCTCTTTCATTCTCGCACGTGCTCATATATTCATTTTTATTTTATTTTATTTTATTTTATTATTTCATGAATATATACATGACATATTATATGTCCACATAAATTAACATGTTATCAAACATTATATAGCTGCACTTGAACTCGTAATTTATCAATTTATTTAAAAGTATTATATCAATAATAATATATTTTTATTTTCAAATGATATTTATATTATATAATTAAAATATTATTATTAAAATATAATAAAAATAATATAAATTTATTTTGTTTGAGTAATTAATTTAAGCCTTTTTACTTGGGGTGTTTGCCCTACGATAACTCGACAGTCAAACAGTACTTTTTATACCACCAATCTAATTCAATGTAAATTTTTTTTTTATTTATATAAAATATATTTATAATAATTAAATAATATTATTCATCAATTATTATTAATTTATAATAAGAATATAAATTAATAGGTCATTTAATTGAAAATCGAAATTCGAAATAATAAAGTTATTTCGAAATATTGTGCAATAGAAATTTTCAATAATTCATTATATTTTTTTTCATTGAATTTCAAATAAGCAGATATAATAAATAAAAACAATGTAATTAAAATTAGTATAATTTAGATTAATATTTATAATTTTATATTTATTTAATCGTGACTAGTAAAATTGTGCCTCAATATTGTCAATTTAAAATCGAAAAAAAAAAAAAAAATTGTCTTGACCGTTATTTTACTTAACAACGTGACTAAGAATTATTTAAATATTATTATCATTTTTTTTTTGTACCAATTAAGATGATCAACACTACTGATGAAAAATACTTTATCCCGTTTTAGATGAAAGACTGACCCTGATTTGGAAGTCAAAGATTGCTTAAAACTCCAAATAGCTAGAAATAATTCATACAACGCTTTAAAACGTTTTATTCCAGTGTGGTTGACTTAATTCAATCATAATCCAAAGAAATTATAATGAAGAAAAATTTATTTTAACTGGAATGCCCTATTTTCGCAAAAATGACCCTGGTGTAGATGTAAGAGTTAGCATCAAAGTCCAATAAAATTTCAATATCGATAGAAATAATCAATTTTATGTTTGGTAACAACGTCTTCCAGTGCTGTTGACTTAATTCAATCATGATCCAATAAAATTTCAACTTAGAAAAATTTATTTTAACCGAAATGTCTTATTTTCACAAAGATGACGCTAGGTTGGAGGTAAAAGTCAGCGTCAAAGTCCAATAAAATTTCAAAATGAATATAAATAATTTATCTAATGGTTGAAAACAACGTCTTCCATTGTTATTAACTAAATTCAATCATAATATTATAAAATTTCAACTTGGAAAAATTTATTTCAACCAAAACGTCTTATTTTCACAAAGATGACTTTAAATCGGAAGTAGATCTTGGCGTCAAAGTCCAATAAAATTTTTAAATCAATATAAATAAATAATTTAATGATTTCAAACAACGTCTTCCATTGTTGTTAACTGAATTCAATCATAATCCGATTGAGTTTTCACTTAGAAAAATTTATATTAACCGAAACGTCTTATTTTTAAAAAGACGACTCTAAGTCGGAGGTAGAAGTTATCTTCAATGGCCACTAAAATTTGAAAATGAATAGAAATAATTTATTTAATGCTCAGAAACAACGTCTTCCATTGTTGTTGACTCAATTCAATCATAATATTATAAAATTTCAACCGAGAAAAATTTATTTCAACCAAAACGTCTTATTTTCACAAAGATGACTTTAAATCGGAGGTAGATCTTGGCGTCAAAGTCCAATAAAATTTTTAAATCAATATAAATAAATAATTTATTGATTTCAAACAACGTCTTCCATTGTTGTTAACTAAATTCAATCATAATCCGATTAAATTTTCACTTAGAAAAATTTATATTGACTAAATACTCTCATTTTCACAAAGATGACTTTAAATCGGAGGTAGATCTTGGCGTCAAAGTCCAATAAAATTTTTAAATCAGTATAAATAAATAATTTAATGATTTCAAACAACGTCTTCCATTGTTGTTAACTGAATTCAATCATAATCCGATTGAATTTTCACTTAGAAAAATTTATATTAACCGAAACGTCTTATTTTTAAAAAGACGACTCTAAGTCGGAGGTAGAAGTTATCTTCAATGGCCACTAAAATTTGAAAATGAATAGAAATAATTTATTTAATGCTCAGAAACAACGTCTTCCATTGTTGTTGACTCAATTCAATCATAATATTATAAAATTTCAACCGAGAAAAATTTATTTCAACCAAAACGTCTTATTTTCACAAAGATGACTTTAAATCGGAGGTAGATCTTGGCGTCAAAGTCCAATAAAATTTTTAAATCAATATAAATAAATAATTTATTGATTTCAAACAACGTCTTCCATTGTTGTTAACTAAATTCAATCATAATCCGATTAGATTTTCACTTAGAAAAATTTATATTAATCGAAACGTCTTATTTTTAAAAAGACGACTCTAAGTCGGAGGTAGAAGTTATCGTCAAAGTCCACTAAAATTTGGAAATGAATAGAAATAATTCATTTTATGCTCGAAAACAACGTCTTCTATTGTTGTTAACTAAATTCAATCATAATCCGATTAAATTTTCTCTTAGAAAAATTTATATTGACCAAATACTCTCATTTTCACAAAGATGACTTTAAATCGGAGGTAGATCTTGGCGTCAAAGTCCAATTAAATTTTCAAATGAGTATAAATATTTTATTCAATGGTTTAAAACAACGTCTTCCATCATTGTTGACTCAATTCAATCATAATATTATAAAATTTCAACTTGGAAAAATTTATTTCAACCAAAACGTCTTATTTTCACAAAGATGTCTTAAATCGGAAGTAGATCTGGGCGTCAAATTCCAATAAAATTTTAAAATGAATATAAATAAATAATTTAATGGTTTCAAATATTGTCTTTTAGGGTTGTTCCATTCGATTTAATCATAACTCCATGAAATCATAACGTTGAAGTTTTTTTTTCACAAAATTATTAGATAATGTAAGACTAATTTCACATTAAAAAATGAAAAATAAATATACAGGTAAATTTATTCATTTGAAATATTTTAATTATTATAAAAATATTTTATTTATTTTAGAAAAAAAAAAAAAAAAACGTTTGCACGTGTAAATGTTAACTGATGATGATGAAAAAAATAAAAAAATAAATAAATAATTGTCAAGATATAGTGGTATAGAGGAAAGTAAAGGTCAGACTGATATCTTGTATGATCAAAAAATAAATCGCGCGACTAAAAGTCGTAAAACGTAGCGGTATATTGGAAGGTAACATCAAAATGTCCACTGTATATATATATATATTTTTTTTATTTAATATTATTTTATTTTAAAGTGGTCAATATGAAATCTACTATATACAACAAAAATCCTTCTTTTAAATATCCATCAGTCGTATCAATTTACTCATTTCTTTATTATTATTATTAATTTTATATTATGAAAAAAAAAAAAAAAATAAAGAAATCAAAATAAACGTATAAAAAAAAAAAAAAAAAATTCTGCAGAAAAATTAAATGTAATTTTATTTTTTTTTAATTTAAAGTTGTTTGGGGATTTGGCCAGATGCAGTGATAGAGGCATCGTTGTCACCCATAACCCCATCATTGGGATTACTTTGAACACCCCCGCGACCATGACCATACAAAAGTCCCTTCATATATATATATATATATATATATATGGCAATCTAAAGCAAGCCTCTGATCTGCCATAAAGTCATTTCATAACCAATTCAAAAGAGGGATGTTTTAGTGAGAGAAAAAAAAAGGGACTTTACAATCCCCAAAAGTCCAAAATCCAGGGTTAAACATAAACCAGTCCCATGATACTTTTTCTACATCTAGTATCTTTATCTATCAATATATATGATTCCATTCTCAAACAGACACAATTTTTGAAAAATCTCACCTTAATGTGTGACTCTTTACAAACATTATTTCAAATGTTGGGGTAGAAATCAAAAAATTATCTGCGCATCTATATAAAAATCAAACAGGATTAAAGGGAATTTAAAAACATACAGAGTTAAATTTAAAAATATCACCCCTTGAAGAACTTTATTCAAGCTTGACAGATGTATGTACAATTAATCATTTATTCATTTTTTTTTTTTTAAATTTCATTTTTGTTTTTTTTATTATTTATTTTGAATATATATTTGATTATTATAATTTTTTTTTATATTTCTTTTGGCTTTTGTATGTTAAGAAAACAAAGAAATTCAATTTGTATTTTTTAATTAACAGTGACCACCAATGTTAAGAAATTTTTATGATCAAAAAAATTATTACATTAGACCATGATGCAATTGTCGTTAAAAGAAATAGGTGGTGACACTTGTGCAAGTATTAAAAAAATATATATAAAAACTAAAAAAAAAAAAAAAAAGTTAAAGAGTTAAAAAAAAAAAAAAATAATGAAAAAATAAATAAGGGAGTAAAAAAAAAAAATATGAATGTTTTTTAAAAATGAAAATAAGACGAGGTGAGAGAAAAATGAAAAATTATATAAAAAAATAAAAAAAAATAAAACAAAGAACATTGGCTTGGTAAATATAAATCAAAGGTATTGTCAACGGGTGCGGCTGGAGGCATTTAACCCGAGACACTGAAACGTGAAAGGGGCATTTACTTTTATATTTTTGCCGTCATGAAAAACTGTGAGAGGATGGGGTTGTAAAAAAAAAAAATGAAAATATTCAAGACAATAATCGTGAACCCTTTCGTTAATTAGAGAATCCCAGATGCCGACTATTGAACTTGTTTTTTTATTTTTTTTTTTAATTTTCATTCATATCGTACTGTCATATTAATTTATGTTGACAATTTTTTTATTTTCATACAAAATATTAAATAAATAAAACCGATATACTTATTTTAGGTAAAATTAAACAAATTTGATAATAATTTTTATACAAGTTAATTAATGTTGAAGTTATGGATTTTTCATTGTGAATTTTTTTGTAGTTATTGTACTGAGAGACAGGAGACTGTCATGTCACAAAACAGATACTAAAATATTATATTTAAATTGCAACAAATCAACAATACCAAAAGATGAAAAATAAATTACCCAATAAATAAAAATGACACAAAATAATTAATCATTCATCGTTCTTCAACAGCATCAAATAAAAAATACTACATCTTAAAAACCATCAATTTCTTTATCCACTATTTCATACATAACTCAGCTTTCACAATAAAAAAAAAAAAAAAAATCAAAATCACTTATAAAGTCATCAAAATTATTTTTATTAAGACAAGCAGTTCTTCAATCATCAACAATTAATGATAAATTTAAGTTAATTTTACAACAATTCACTTTCTAAATAAATATAATTAACGTAACTCGAAAAACTAAAAAACAAAATAATAAATCATTTATATAAAATAAAATGAATATAAAAAAAAAAAAAGAATAAATCCTTGTTAATTCAAAAAAAAAAAAAAATTAGCCAATGTAAATAGATAATTTTTAAATTGATAACATCAATAATATTTGCAAGTTAATATTACAATAAAAAAAAAAAAATTTGTTTGACTCAAAGAAATTGATTATTAATTGGATACATGGATAAAACAGTGTTAGTTTCTATTTCTTGTTCATCATCAGACCCCCCTTGGTTTATTCACAAAGATATGCTACGATTTGCAAGGAAACCTTCTCAATATTTCTCATCCCTCTGGCAAACTCGGTGCGTGTTAAACGCATTTACCATCGTGTTACCACAGGCAAGCCTTCAGATGAATATAAAAATATATAAATATAATTTTGTATAAATAAAAATAAAAATAAACATAATGTACGAAGTAAAGGGTTAAATAAAATATAAAGAATGTAAATAGAAAAAAATAAAATAAATATTGTTAAGTACATAGTATCAATAAATGAGTGTGTATTCCCTTCATCGTGTAAGTTAATATTTTTTTTAACGAAGCTTATTTATTGGCTTGGCCACACCATTCTGGATTTGTGTGGGCTTCGTTTTATTTAACATTGAAATATACATATCGGTATAATATTGTACATATGTTGTTAAATCAGTTGAATTGGTACCTCCTCATGTCTTTTGAGTATTGAATACAATATATATAATAATACAACAATAATACTGAACAACGATACTCTCAAAGAATCAAAAAAAATTATATTTTTATGACAGATAAATCAAAAATATTTAAATAATAAAATATAATTAATAATTATTATTGTTAATATTTTTTATATCATTTGTATTTTCGCAAAATAAATTAGTTTTTTTTTTCTTTAAAAATCAAAAATTATTTTAAAGAAAAAATTAGTAAATATATGTTTGAAATAAAATGACATGATATAATTTAAATATTAAAATAAACATGCGTTAAAATAAAAATTGAAAAAATAATCATGTAACTTGAATTGTTAATTTTTTAATTTTTTAATTTTTTATTGGTTGAGAATTCTCAAATGAGCCTCTTGGCTAGTTGGTTATTTTTTTTATTATTTTGTACTTTTATTTATTTATTTTTTTTATGTTGGTTTTTAGTTTCTCATACTCCATATCCAATATTTTTTTTTATTTCCCAAGAGTACCATGTCTGTGTTGTATTCTCGAAGAGATCGTTACTTGGACGAGCATCGTGTCGATGGAGAACCGTGTGGCGAATTTTCAGGACTTATTTTTTTTTTTGTTTATTTATTTGTTATTTATTTATTTTTTTGTTCGCAACAACAAACGCATTGGCAAAATCTGTTTGGTTATTGGATGGTGTTGTTGTGTGTCTTGAAGACAACACCAAAAAGATCAGTATGAGACGCCATGGGCCGTAGAAGCTAACAAGGCGATTACTCATGCCGCTTACCCATAAGAAGAAGAAGTTACAACGCCTTGGTTTTCGAAAAGTTTATTGCGGCAAATGGTAAAATTTGTACCTTGCTAACGATCAAAGTGGTCCTGCAATAATTTTTTTTATCCTCTTTTTTTTTAGCAATATGAACTTGGCTTTTATTTTTTTCGTTTTCATTCAAATTTATTCGAAAAACTACATCCCAAAATAAAACAACAAAAAAAAAGTAAAATTATATTATAAAGATGTATATTATATATTTGAAAAAAAAATATAATAATAATTACTTCATTGAAAATAATGTCTGTAAAACAGCTTCAAGATTGACACATCGTGATGATAATTTTTTCAAATAAATATAATGATAGTTATTTTTTTTTTACAACTTTGTACATATTTATTATGAATTTTTTTCAATATTATATTTGTATTTACATGTGAGTGATTTGAAATACTCAATATGAAGACAGTTCAAGAATTGACCCATTCGAAGGTAAAAAAAAAATTACCAAATACCTGATGAAGAAGAACACGAAGATGGAAAAAAAATAACATAAGAACAAGAAAATCAAAAAGAAGAAGAAGAAGAAGATCATGTAACCAAGAAAACTGCAATTTTGCAAAATTTGAGCCTTAAGGCAAACTCCCTCTTCTCTCTTTATTTATTCTCGTCTTAATGTCAGGGTCAAAACAAAAAAAAAAAAAAAATTATATTTTTTTTTTTGGATCCATGACGCGGGCGCACACGTTCAAGAAGACCCTGCAGGTTTCATACAACATTTTGTTCTTTTCTTTTTTTAATAAAAAAAAAATAAATATAAATATATGAAAAATATATAAAAAAATACATGAAGAGTACAAAATAAAAAATAATATGAATAGAAAGGGGTTCTGGGACTGAGGGAAGGTCTAATTAGATTTTAAGTGAGAAATTGAGCCTGCCGGCAATTTTAAGGAAGCCGAACGCGCCGCCCTGATTAATATCATTATATACTCTCAGTCTTCACGATATCCTCACGTGCTTTAGGTACGATCTTTTTGCTAAGGAATCTTTAGTATTATATATATAAATTCAAGAACCAACCAATTCGCTCAAGTGATCGTACCTGGTCCTTTTTATTTTTACTCATTCTTTTTTTATTTTTTTATCTTCTCTTGGTCTTCATCTTTGATTTCTTATAGCTTTTATTTAAACTCATTCTATATACTTTCATAATATATAGGTATATAAGACAACAACAACAACAACTACCTGATGAAAAATATTTTTGAATTTGCAGGGGTAAAAAGCATCAGACAACGAGTATACGTGACTCAAAACATCAAGATGATGATGATGATGATGATGATGATGATGATAGTATTTCTAGCTACTCTTCAAAAAATGTTATTAGTTTTGAAGACACCTTTTTTATAATAGGTATTTTACATTCCACATTGAATACCAACTTGATTATATGCATATAGAAAACCACAAAAGATGTCCAATTATATCATAAAAATATTCTTCACTGATATCAAAAGAATAAAGTTGCAAAAAAAAATATATATACATATACATTTTGTTCTCGTGTGATTTAAAACAGGAAATTTTTCAATATGTTCATTCATCTGGAATTAAGTTATACATGACTATTAGTGTCTTGGCTAATCGGCGCATCCGTCACTACCTTTTTTTTTTTTTTATTATTTTTAATTTTGTTTAGTTAAGTTCAACCCAAACTAAAATTTATAAATGCATCTTGGCCTAAAGGGCATCATTCAAGTGTTTTTAATTGTACACCTTCGACGTTGTGTATCACAACAGTAGCATAAAATTTTTTAGAATGATCCTCTTGATGATTATAATTATTTTTATTATGATCTATTTTGCAAAAAAAAAAAAAAAAAAAAGAGATGAGAATAACAACCTATCATCACATTTAAAGATCGTATAAATACTTCCTTCTGATGATTAATGTCACAACTAATGGTACTTTTTTTGTCGAGAGAGTTTGATGAAGCAACGATGACTGGAATGAATGAAGGCATCATTGACGACGTCTCACGCACCTCAATTGAATGATTTTTTATTATTATTATTATTATTATATTTCAAACCCTAGTTTTTTTTTTTTATTTATTTAATTTTTCTTTTATCCAAGATATACGTAACCAGTCGATACAGTTCCAGTAAATTTCTAGTGAAAAGAATAAAAAATAAAAATAAAAATAATGTGGATAAATAAAATTAAGAATAGGATCTAGTTTCTCCCTTACAATATTGAGGTTGTGTAAAAATATAATCTCACAAGGACAAATAACTGGACCCCTTTCTTTAAAAAAATTATATAAAAAAAAAAAAAAACTAACATCTCACAAGGTAGCTAAGTACAATTGACATTCAGATGTCCGGTAGTTTGACGAGGAGCCTGAGCAAGACAAAAATCATGTGTGAACCGTTGACCAGTCATCTTTATTTTTATATTTTTATATATACACTCAAATATTTTTGATGGCATATGCATATGGGAATATCTTGAAGTACATTCCCAACGGTTTCCCACCTTGGATGGACCAATCAGTTGATGTTGCCTATACTAGGTGATGTTTTTTATTATTTTTTTTTTTTATAGCTTTATATATATTTATTAAAACATATATTGTGTGTATCTTAAACTTGATTTTAAAACTGGATTTATTTGATTCCCGTTCATGGCCCCCGGAAGGGAAAATGTTTAGCAGGAAAAAGGGTCCAACTATATATTGATCTGTTTTGATGAAAAAAATAACAAGTTTTAACTAATTTTTTTTTATTTATATGAATATTATAAGAAAAATATATTTTTTTTTTAACCCCCTGTGAACAAGTGACCAGTCAACCTTGAATTACTATACATATTTTTTTTTTAAATTAAGTAATTGAAAATTTTATAATCTTGATTTTTTTTTAATATACTTTAGCTTAATATTTGTTTAATAATATAAATAGATTGATTTTATTTTTTGATAAGGTGAGTTGTATTGGCAAAATTCCAGTGAGTAAATTGCACTTTAAATTTTTTTTAATTTTATTTTTCAATCAGCAGCAGGTCTTGAGGGCACCATTTATATACACAACATGTTCAGCTAGATGATGAATGATTATAAGTGAAATATTGTGGGTAGATTGATTACCAAGTTGTGGATATACTATTTAAGTTTATATCTGTCAGTTAATATGTAAAAATATATAAATACAATAACAAACGAACTTTGAATAACAAAGAAAAATTAATTTAAAAAAAAAAAAGTTATTTGTTTGCTAAGGAAGTTGTGATTTAATATATATATATATATTTTTTTATATGAGTATATATTTTATGATATAAAGTTGCTGAATATTTGGCTGAAGACCTAGAGATATATATATTCCTAGGGAATACCAACAAAACCGGTCAAGTCAGATCGAGAGCACCCGCTGATCAAGCGCCGACTATAGACCAACTCTTTTTACCTGATGGCAAAAGTCTCTCTATACCATTTCTCTTTTTTATAATATCTTCTGGACCAAAAGTTGTCTGTGTTTCACCTTCGTCTCTTGGTTACTACCAAAACGAACAAATAATTTATATAAATAAGAAAATAAAAAAAAAAACCAGACACAGATAGACGCACTCTTTCTCAATCATCCCAAGACTAAAAATTTTGAATTCTCTCTTGAGCGAGTCATGCGGAATTTTAATAGCCATACACAAGATGGTGGGTAATTATCTGATTTGTTAATCACTCAAAAGTATATATCAATAATTTTTTTAATTATTTTACTTTTTCTCAACATCAATTCTCATTTAATAACATCTAGAAGATATGAATTTTTAACTAAATCAAAAAACCAGGAAGTCAATTTAAAATTTTTAAAAAGATATTTTTGTTGATAATTACATTGAGAATACTTTTATATTTTTTATGATGATGATGATGATTATGATTATGATATTGTTATGGGGTCAAATGCGTTGGTGTCATCTGGAGTTTTGGACAATATTTCGATACACCAAATGGGAATTTGATGGATTGGATATCAGTGATGACAAGCACATGGTATGATTAGCTATTGATGGGTCTTTTTTTTATTTTTTTTGAACGACTCTGGTTTTGGAGGGAATAGAATGGTGTCGAATGAATGAGAAGGCTACCTTTCTCGATGACGAATAGCGGGTGCCGCCCTTTTATTTTTTTTATTATTATACATACATATATATATATATATTTTTTTTGAGGTCTTTATGCCACTGGTTTTTCCTGACTCTTGTACTTTTATGATCGATCTGTCAACCATTGAATCATTTTTTTCAACTCTACTATATTATTTAAAAAAATAAAAAATTTAAAAAAAAAAAAAACTCTATCTTTCTATTTTGTAATTGTACAACATATATATATTTTTTTTTCTTTGGATATCATTTCCAACATGGTTTTTTTAACGATTATTATATTATTTATTTTATTTTTAATTTAAAAAATGAAAAAATATATATAAATCTTTGTTGAAGTCAAAGCTCTGAATTGCAAGGTTCTCTCTGGGATATCTAAAAAGAATTCGTGCTTGGGCAAAAGAGTCGAAGGATTACATGCGTATCCCCCTGACCTCGCTTTTTTTCTTTTCATTCTACTCTTTCATATATATATATTATATTTTTTTTATTCCAATTTTTTTTATTTTTTTCTACGTATCGCAAGGCACTCTTATACTCTTGTCTTTTAGGTGGCTGTTTTTGACTCCCTCATTCTCATTCCACGTTTTTTTTTTTTTTTTTTTTTTTTTCATATATATATTCTTCTTCATGTTGAACTGTAACATCAGACCCAAAACCTAGTTCTTGTGTCCCACATGATTCCCCTTTCCTTCAAAAAAGAAAAAATACGTCGGGACTCTTTGAATCTTACTAAAAGTCGCGGCATGCGTTGAAATCGCACCAGAGGCTCTCAAACTTTGATAAAATCCTAACATCTTCCGGAATCACATAAAGTCATAAAATAAAATATAAAAAAATACATATAAAATGACAATAAATTATAAACAAAATTAGTTAAAATTTACAATATGACAACTTCCATAAAACATCAGTGTCATTAATTTTTAACATTCGTTATCTTTATTTTATATTTATTTTCATTTATATGAATTTTTTAAAAACTAAAAAAATTGCGAAAAAAAAACAAAATATTTTACTGCTTCCGTATGAATGTTGAGAAATGTGTATAGTTAAAATTTTCCATGAAGAAATAACGCATTTTTGTATTAAAAAAACATTGCAATATTAAATGTTTGAACTATTAAATACAAAAAAATAATATCTAGAAAAAATATATATATTTTTTTAAAGAATAGAGCAATCGAACTTTATTATTTTTCCGTGGGATCGTAACGAGATGTAATTGCAATGAGTAAAATATATATATAGAATATTTATCTATATATGTATGAATAACCCTCACGGAAACTATCTGCCGAGACTAACTCGATAATTGCAGCTATTACTGCATTTATAAACGTCGTATTTAACTGGTAATCGCAGTTTGCTTACTAATCGAACTATAATATTGTTGGTATATTACTTACAACTTAAAATGTCCACATGAATGAGGGAAAAATGATTAAACACACACGATCATACAAAATCCCGGATGATTCTCATTCATGCAAGGACACAAATGAATCATATGTAATAAAAAAAATATTAAAAAAGAAAAAAAAATAGTAATAATAATGATAGCAGCAGGTGGAAAAATAAATATATAAGTATAAAATATTTATTCAAGAACAACTGAGTATAGACATTCTTGTGCATCTGATGACAATTTATCAAAAAATAAATAAATAAATAAATAAAAACGAGAGAATAAATCACCGATCAATGCAATCCGATTGAAATTCAATCGAAATTTCGAAAGACAGTAGGGGTATAGTCATTAAGCTTTCACTCAACATGTCGACCCACATAGTCATCATCATAATTTTTATGTTTTAAAAAATCAATATAAAAAAATAAAAAGAAAAAAAATCACTTTACTCAATGCAACATTAGATTCCATGATAGGCATCAACTTCTACAAGAATAATAAACATCATCAAATAATAAATTTTCCATTTTAAATATATAAAATCATCCTAGTTTGTATATCCTGTTTTGGAATAGAGTATATATATTTTAATTCTTTTGTATTACATGATTTTATTGAATTTATAAAAAAATTTTTTAATCAAATTATATAAAAATATTTATAAAAAATAAATTTTTCTATTAAATTTTTTTAAATACTTTTTAATATTTTATAGTTGAATAAATATTATTTTTAAAATTATTAAATTATATTATTTTTTTTTTTAATAATCTAATAATTAAACTACATCTTATAAGGATTTGTCTATTTATAAATAATTTTTATTGCATACATATACTGTATCGTCAAATTCACACGATGAATTTACTGAAGATGGATTTTTACCTGCAGCTATATAGAATGTTTATAGACCGTATATGTAATCCTGTAAGTGGGCATTTTTTTTTTATCTATTTTTTCCTCTCTACTCGTTTATTATGCTCTGAAGATTTTATTGTTGCAGGATCTTAACTTTTGTAGATTAAAAAATATTCCTTATTTAGTATTAGCAAAATGCTCCCGTTGTAAACGCACCAATAGACATGTAGTGTGGTATTATTTGAAGGTAAGAAGTAGATTAGATTTTTACTTTATTTTTCTATTCTTAATTTTTTTTTATTTTGCTAAAAAAGGTTACCTTGCTTATTTGTACTTTGGTCACCCGCTGGGCCAAGCCATTTTTCTATTTGCGCTCGAGCGTGTGCCAAAAAAAAAATTATTTATTTACTTGAATTTATTATTATTTTTTTTTTTTAAAGTACCCTGAATATCGCATGGCTGCATATACCGGTAAAAATATATTACTATAAAGATTAACCGTACATCATAAAATCATTAAAAAATTATTGACAATGAGGATTATGATAATTTAAAACTAAATTTCTCACGATGATTTTTTTTTTTTTAAATAATTTTTTTCTTGTTTTTCTAATGATAATTGAAATAAATCAATAAAGAGAAAGTTAATTTATTAACAATATTGTTATTGATTATCAGTTATTACTAATAAAAAATAATTTAAATATTTTTTTTTTTAAATTTATGGGATAATAAAATAAAATTTATGTCAATAAATCATTTTTATTTGAAACGTTTTTTTTTTTTCTTGTATTTATATTTGAGTCATTATAAGCAAAATTTATATAGAAATTTGTTTTTCTTTTTTTGACCCGTTGACCTGATCTCAGTTATCCAATATGTTAGAAATAAGATCCCTAATAGAAAAAAATTCACACCAAAACCATCTGACCTCCAGATAACAAAAATCATCAGAGAAAAAACAGAGCCCCTTTTTTTTTCTGTCAATGTTTGGCTCGTGACCAGCTGGCTTACTACAGCGGTCACAAATCCAAAAAAAAAATATCAAATATATATAAATGCAATAATAAAAGACAATGTATTGCATTGTCATAAATTTTTACAAAAGTTTATAGATAAAACAGCATGTAATATTATTAAAAAAAAAATAATAATATTTCGACAAATTTTAAGGGATAAATTATTATATTCTGTTTTGAATTTGTCAACAAGAAATTGATAATATTCTATAATATTATTCAAAAAAAAAAAAAAAATTAATAACAATGACCTTGAATTTAATTAATAATAATTTATAAATTAATTCATAATAATTATCGATTAAATTCAGGTTAATTATATTTATTTATTCATTTTTTTTTTTTTTTATCTCGATGACTATTTAAGTTTTCCCGAACAGAAAAATCTCAGTCTTAAACGAACTTAAAATCCTTTGAAGTCTTAAAACGCGCTTCATTTGTCCAACTAGGAAGTCTTCGGAAGACTTCCTATGAAAGACTTCGGGCTTGCAAAGTCTTTCTATGGAAGACCTCAGGCTTTCGAACTCTTAAATATAAAGTCTTAAAATGAAAGACTTCGAGCTTCTGAAGTCTTTCAATGGAAGACCTCAGGCTTTCGAACTCTTAAATCCGAAGTCTTTAAATTAAAGACTTCGGAGTCTTTCATTTTTTTTTTTTCTTTTTCAAATTTGTAAAATTTTTCCAAAAAAAAAAAATCTGCACGGGATCGATCACAGGTTTCTTGGGTGGAAGTCGGATAGGTTGACCACTCAACCACATCATCAATTGAAAATAAGTGAATATATTTACTACTTAGACTTTGAGTTTCTAATTTTTGTTATTTTAAAAAATTTTATAACATGAAAACTTGAATAAATATTTAGAGTGAATTGTAAAATTAAATACACTACAAGCAATCAAACTTGAATTTTTTTTTTTCAAAAAATATATAAATAAAAAAAAGTTAACCAATAACATCAATTAATAAATGATAAGAGCTACATATTAATCAAAATCCGCGAAATATACTTATTTAATATACAAAATGATAAAAATCTTAACAATTTTATATCAGGCAGTTTGAATTTTTTCTAAGTCCCGAACAGAAAAATCTCAGTCTTAAATCGCGCTTTATTGAACTTAAACTGTCTTGTGAGATCTTAAACGAACTTCCATTAGCTTCCCAAATAAAATTTTCATTGAAATAAGTTTTAAAGCCTTTAATTTTAAGACTACAAGCTTTCGAAATCGTATTTATTGAATTTTTTTTTTTTTTTAAACCTAAAAACTTTCGAAGTCTTTTAAATCAAGCTTCTAAAAGACTGAAAAATGTGAACGCTTTTGAAGTCTTTTAAATCACGCTTCTAAAAGACTGAGAATTTGAACCCTTTTGAAGTCTTTTAAATCAAGCTTTTGAAAGACTGAGAAATGTGAACGCTTTTGAAGTCTTTCAAATCAAGCGTCTGAAAGACCGAGATTTGAATGCTTTCGAAGTCTTTTAATTCAAGCCTTTGAAAGAGTTTGGGGACCTCGGAAAAACTTGTGATTTTATTTGGGAAGCTAATGGAAGTTCGTTTAAGATCTCACAAGACAGTTTAAGTTCAATGAAGCGCGTTTTAAGACTGGAAGCTCGTTTAAGACTGAGATTTTTCTGTGCGGGTTTACATAAAAAAAAAATAAATAAATTAAATAACAATTTCCGCATTGAAGATTTAATATAGTCTCATCTCATCTCTTCTCATTTATTATTTTTATAAATATCTCATAATAAATTAGCATATTCTAACAGGACAATAACATATGTAACAAACAACGTCCTTGCAAAAATAAAAAAAACACTCAGTGTTTAATATTATTTTAAGAATTGTACATACATTCTATAAAAGTAACTGAGAACTTGTATATATACAAGTCTAGTTCAAAGTACTGAAAAAAGAATAATATATAACAAAAAAAAAAAAAAATGACAAAAAAAAGACTAAAATAACAGCTCTAGGGGTTGGGGTGAAAATAAAAATATATATATACGAAGAAAAATAGTGGTGGGACGCGTGCAATGTGGACAGGGATGCATTGTTCCAAAGTCGCATTAGCAAAGCTGTGTCAAACCCCAAAAAAAAAAAAAAAAAAAATTTTCTATTTTTCCACCCCTCAATATATAAACTACGTGTGTTACCCCTCTAAATTTTTCTTCTTCAATTGAATTTTTTTTTTTTTTATTTTTTTATTTCCGTGTATTTGCACTTAGCAGGGTGTTTGGCGCGTGGATCAAAAAATCAGGGGTTTTTTTTTTTTAAAAAAGGGAGGAAGAAGGGCAGTTATAAGGTATGATTGAGCATTTTTCAATTTTATGTATTTTTAAGGTGGTATTTTGTAAATTTTTTACCTAAAAATTCTACTCATATGGCACACGTTTAAAATTATTTATGATTTTTTTGTATAAAAAAAAAATTGAAATATGTAAATAATTGTTTTTTTTTTCATTATTAAATTAACATGTCAAAAGTTGAAAATAACAAAAAAAAAAAACTGTATTACAGGTTATTTTTTATTTTCCCATTAGGATGCATTCTCATTCAGGTTGAAAAAAAAAACCTGCGATAAACACAAATATATTCCAAAAGATTTCATTCACCCTACAAAAGCCCTGCAGATATATTTGCATTACATTAACATTCGATTGTCGCGAATGAATGCACGCTTAAAAGTCATATTTTTATTTTTTTTTTCCACATGTATCAACAAAATAAAAAACAACAAGAAAAAAAAGACATAAAAGTATTTATAAACTGTGATAATTCTTGCCCAAGTTCAAAGATCATTGACGACATAAAAAATATAAAATGAAAAGAAAAAAAAAAAAAAAAAGTAGAAGCTTGTGGGTTCAGGGTCAGTGAGGTGGCCAGTCTTGGTTCATAAACTAATAAATTGGTGACAGTATATATTTTTAGATCCAATTGAGGTCTCATATCATTGGTGTTGATAACGGAAGCAACAAGATTGATGCATATTACACCATAAAATATATACAACTCTGAGCGCCACTAGACAATCACAAAAAAAATAAAATAAAAAAAAATATATATATAAAACTTCAAAGAGAAAAAAAGATAAGAAAATAAAAATAAAAAATTACCGTAACCTACTGAATAAGTTTCATGACGTGACTTGAATTATTCGAGACCTTGACCGTCTCTCTAGCCTCTGGATAAATTACAGTATTCAACTTTTAAGAGACACACTCAAAATATTACTCCTCTTTTTTTTATTATAATTTTTTATTTTTTTTATTTTTAAATCATATGCCAATATCTAAACTGATGATTATCATTAATTCATTGTAATTTGTAACTAATATTCTTTTATATTTATTTGTTTAAATTATATTCATTTTTTTTTTTTTATATATGTAAATTTAAATGATTGGTATTATTATTAGTTTTTTTTTTTTTTTTATATTATTTCTTCAGCGTAATTCGCAGTGTCATTTGAACGATGATGAGAATGACAGATATGTTAAAATAGTTTGGACATTTGCAGAGTTAAATATATAAATTTATTTGACTGACGCGAACGGTAGTCCAGTTGCTGTCAAACTCAGCATAAGATTATAATTTGTAATATGCCTTGCGAAATAATATAAAAATAAAAAATTAACAATAAATTAGTTTTCAATTCGTTGTGTCTAGGTGGTCAATTTATATCTTTCTTATTTATATATATATATATTTTTTTCTTTCATCTTGACTTTCCCATTATACACATTCCATGCTAGTTTATTTATGTTTTTTTTTACCTGGATGATATTTTAGTAAATAAAAATATTAATTTCAGGTTTAATAATACAGTTATCTGTCTTACTTTTCCTTTTTTTTTCTCTCCATTTTTTCCGATATATAGACATTATTTTTATATATATTTAATTTATTTCCACGAAAAATCACAGTGAATTTGTTGTGTTGTGAAATCGATTGGTGTTAATTACTGTATTAGTCCCTGGTTGACAAAAGATTTAAAAAAAATAAATATATAAAATAAATATATATTTATAAAAAAAAAAAAAGTTGATAAACCAGAGTGACTGCGGTTTTAAAGTAAAAGAATCATATGACTGCATAGCCGATTGGAAAATACGTGCTTCTAATCACAAATAGATATCAATCCAATGAAATAACAGTTTCTCGTTAACAATTTATACACAATCATCATCATACTGTTCAATTACTAACCAACACCATCTTGATATCAATATCAAAGCCATTATTAATTACTAAATAAATTGTCATGAATCAAAATTAATTTCACATTAAGAAAAAAAATCAAAAAACAATCAATTGAGATTTTTTTTTTGAAATAAAATTTCGATTTGAGACATCCTGTGAGCCAATTTTTAAAAACATCAGTTCACAGGGTATCTTGAATCGAATTTCTATCTGCATAAATATGGACAATTATCATTGCAACAAAGTGTATATATTTATATATAAATAAAAATGAAAAAAAAAAAAAACTAAAGCTTTGTATACATGTGAATTTATACAATTGTAATTATAATATTATATAAAAATTTAAACAAGTGCTTACAGCTTCAGTATAGACTAGTAGTGTAGATCTACATAATGTTTATTATGCTAACCTAGGCCAACGCGTTTGCATCAACAAGTGTTATATTATCATTCAAATAAAATGTTTTAATCTGCATACGTTTTATCGCCCTCTTGTGGCATGTAAAATTTGTAAATATATGCAATATACAACACGAGACACATTACAGACAAACACTATACATATTGTGAGTAATCTATGTTAATATTTTATATTTTAAATATATAAAAAAAAAAAAAAAAAACATTACAAAACACGTGTTTAATTAAATATTAATATATTTAAAAAAACAAACAAACTATTTTCAAATTTAAATTGTTAAAATATTTATATATAAATTATCAAGAGACAAGATATAAATTTTTTTACAATAAAAAAATTCATCTTTTAATTTTGATGGCAACAAAAAAAAACGAAAAACAAACAAACAAAATAAAATATTGGCCATTAGTCAAGTGTGCCAAATAGGGAAGAGAAGAATCAAATAACTGATGGATCCATGTCAAGAAAAATAATAAAAAAATATTTAAAAAAAAAAATCATAACACACTTGTCTTGCTGAAACTGACATGAGGTATGATAATAACCTATCATCAAAAATTTTCAATGGTGTTTTATTATAATTATATTAAATGACATATTTCAAGGTTAAAAAAAAAAATAATATAAAATTATCCAGCAATATGTTTTGATATGACTAAATGAAATCCAGTTTTATTATTATAACTTTTATATATGTATGAAATTGTGTCAATCTCAATTGTTTCATTGATGTTCCCGGGGGTGTCATAAAATAAATATACTCAATTCGTTTGAATCACCCTCATCAAAAACTACCCACACACATATTTTTTTTTATATTCAATTTTTTTTTTTTAATATTTTTTTTATCATAATTGATAATATTTATTATCAAGTGTATATATAAAAAAATGAAATATTATATCAATGATGTAAAATTATGTAAAGAATCATATGTTTTCGGTCAAGGCAGTAGATGGTATTTTGTGGTGGACGTTTGCCCTCAATTAACATTATGAGTAAGAAGGCGTTTAGCTCATATCATTTGTCTTTTAGATCTATAAATTGTAACAGTCTGAATTGTAATAATTCATTGATATTTTACATTATATTTTACTTGCACAAATTTAAATATATAATAAAATTTTTTTTATATAAAAATTAATTCATAAAAAATTACATTGTCATAAAATTAAATAAACAAATAAAAAATATATAATTAAATTGTTGATTAATTTATTATATATTTAAAGTGACATATTAAATAATAATAAAATATACCTATATATTGAATATATATTGAATGATTAATTTAATTGTGACATTAAGCAGTCAACTCGTTAATCAGCTGATCAGTTGTATTAAAAACGATAGAGTCACTTAGTTTACGTAAGTCAATGTTCGATTTTTCAGTGAGATATAAACACATACAGAAGTCACACGGGTTGATTCAAAGGTGAATACGAGAGGTGTATAATCGAGGATAAATCCGAGGTCACGGAAACAACTATGTTTATTATCATACATATCAACAAATACCAACAAAATAAATATATATAGGTATATGTTTAACATTATTATAACTGCAATATGTTAAAGTTGCCCTTAAGATTTATATATATATATAAAATGAAAATAAAAAATTTCTATTTTCTATCTAAATTACACACGCAAATTATCGATGTTAACTTTCGTGACTTGAAAATTGAAATTATTTTTTATATTTTTCTTTAATTTAATTTAATTTTTTTTTTTTTTTTTTTTTTTTTTAATTAATTATTTATTTAGTATAAATACTTTGGTATTTGGATCTACACTTGAATATCCTGATTACACATTATATATACAACTAATGGGACAAAAAAATTCATCACGCATTTTTTTTTAATGTTGATAATTTGCACTTGTATATTGGTATATATATATATATATTGCGTGTCAACAAACTTAAAATTATCAATCATTTATTTTATACACTGCAGCAAGTGCATCTGTATATAAATTATATTTATTTTTTTTAAATTTATATAATATAAATTAAAGTAATTGAATAATTTAAATTGAAAAGAAAAAAAAAAAACACGTGCTCATTGATGATAATTTTACGATATATAAAAAAATATTAAAACAAATATTTAATAAATATATCGTGCTAGCAAAAGTTTACACAGTCATATACCTGAGTTATTTATCTGTCTTTTTATTTATTAATTTTTTTTTTTTTCTTTTAAACAGCAGCAATATATATATACATAAAAGCCAACATATTTTCTTTCATACATCAATACACATCAACAAATATATATTTCTATTGTTTGAAGATAAATTCTTGCATGTATATGTTTCAGATATTACCAAGTTTATAGTATTTTATCTATACATTCAACATTTCAAGTTGAATATAACAAAGACAATGATAATATGATACAAGTGAGACAAAGTTTGAGCTGGACAAATGCGTGGGTCCACCACACAAATGAGTGTTGTTCAAGGCCTACCTGGTTTGACGCGACGAGAACGCGATTGGTTGTAGCAAGACTGCGCAATACAGAGGTGCAAAGTAGTGAAGGAGTTGAAATAAATATAAAATAAAAAAATATATATAAATGAAGAAAGATATTTTTTTTTTTTTTAAATTAAAAGTCTGATGAAACACACAAAAAGAAATATGGTATATTGAAAAAAAAAAAAAATAAATATATATATAAAAAAAATGAAAATAAAGAAAAAAAAAAAATGAGAAAAATAGTGTTTTTATCTCGTAGATTTTAAAACGACAGATGAGATGTTTTTTTTATTTTGCTTTCCGACCAAACCCCACTATTTTCATATATAAAAAAAAAAAAAATAAAATATCCTTGACTTGTCAAATACAAGTGGTAACCAGTACAAATGTGATAAACACGTCGATTTATTTAAGTTATCCTTCAATTTGCCTTGAAATAGACAGAATTTATTCAATTGATTAATTTAATTAATCAGAAAAAGAAAAAAATATAAATAATTTTTTTTATTTCAAAATTAAAAAGTTATATAAAAAATATAACTTTTTTTTTAAAAATAATAATAATTATTATTATTTTATTTTTTTAATTTAATTTAAAATGATTTTCTTGTTGTATAATAATGATGACGTCATTTTATATTAACCGGAAATGTAATGTAGGTAGTAGTAAGCACTTATTAAGCTTCGACTACGCTGGAGAAAGATGACATTATATACTGGACAAAGTGACAGCCAAGGAGGATGACAATATCAATTGTTTCCTCCGCAAAAGAGAGTACATATATATATATATGTGTTGACCGAGATGGCAAGTGCCAACGTTTATTACTGCATCATACATGCAGACAAAAAAATTTAAAAAAATATATATACATATGTTTGAATTACCAACAAGACAGCACCAAGTGTGGGCATCATTTCTTAAATCAATGCAACACACATATACAAGAAAATACAACATCTTCAAAAAAAAATTTTATATTATATATTTAAAATTATATTTTGATATCCTATTTTACCGGAAATTAATAAAAATATAAAAATATATCTATTATTTTTTAACTCAAATAATAATTACATAAATGAAAAATTAAATGTCTAATATTATATTGCGATTAATATCAAAAAAAATAAATAAATAAATATAATTGTCAAATTGCTAATAAATAGTAACACCCATGATTAAGTTATTCAATTGAAATATAATAATAAAACTCTGGTATTACAAGTGTTGTTGAATATATAAATATTAAAATAAAAAAATTCACCTGTTTTACAATAACTATAATCAGTAGGTGTCAATTTATAGATCATTGCGCTCTCTATTTCGGTAAAAGATATATAAAGTTATGATTAAATTGATCATCATAATTTATCGTCTGATTAATATTAAAAATTTATTCATATTTATTCAAACAACATTCCAGTTTTATTATTTTTTATTTATATATATATATATTTATTATTAAAACACACAATTGCAATGATTGAAAAAAATTAATAAATATATTTTTAGTATTACTACATTTATGTTGTTTATTTATTTTTTATTAATCACCTCCTTTATGAAAATTAGAATAAAATTGGGCGTTGATATGTATATATATATTTATTGAAATACAAAAAGAGAGGGAAATTTGTGTGTTATCGCAAGTAAAAGTAAAAAGAGCGCTTGCGTAAAATAAATACACATAGAAAAATAATAATGAAAAATATATATAATTTAAGACATGCGCACTATTTATTAAATGTCCTTCCAATTTTATCATTCGTTTATATATATATATATATATATATAAAATCATTTTTTTTTTTTTTTTCTATTTTACTTGTTATTATATATATTTACCTCCCTAAGCCAAAGATGGCCAGAAAATTTGTTCACACCTACTATGATTTAATATCTGACATGCGCATATATTCAATGTAAAATTTAAATATACTTACAAGTATATTTTTATAAAATTCAAATAATACTATTATAAGTTTTATAAAACAATCATTATAAATCTATAAAAATTGTTTTAAAAAAAATTTTAAAACTTTAAAATATCAATCAATTGAATTTACTGTCTCAACTTTTAAATAAACTAAAAGTTTATTTATAAAATTTACTTGCTCTAAATATCATTATATATGAAAAATTATTTAAAATAAATTATAAAACAAAAAAATAGTTGTTGTTGGGGTGTTTTTTTTTTAACTGGATAAATATTTGTTTGTATTGTTGTAATATTAAATTATTAAATCATATCCCACACCCTTTAAATGCTCGTTGTTTCATTGTTAGCGCGTGTCATTCACGGTAAAACTGTTGGACAATTTTCTGATGCCACCTGGTTCAACTCGTTTTATATCTGTGATATAGGTATATTTTTTTTTTAACATTATTTTATATTTTTTTAACTGTTCATATATATATTCGCGTGTTCTATCTGACACCCTGGTTATATTACCAGCCATGCGGGTTTTTCTCCCCTTTTTTAAATTTTTTTTTTTAAATTTATTTTCTACTGTAAACTGTCTCTCATTTTGACAAATGGCCAACAAGCTAACACACTCATTATCTTTGATTTTTAATTTAAAAAATTTAATCATTTTTTATAGATAAAAATTTTACACAATTGATGATATTTATACAAAAAATTGAAGATGACCAGTGTAGTTGAGTAATTTTTTTCATACATATATGATCATTTATTTTTTTTTTTTATTTCTATATGAGTTGTGTTATATACCAATCTAACCCGGAGATAGATCTAGACAAGGTCAATATTAAAATCCTTCACTTGAATAGTTTAAAAAAAAAAAAAATACCAAAGAATTAAAATTTGTAATAAAAATATAAAATTAAATAATTATTAATAGTTTAAATAAATAATTAATAATTATGATATTTATGACGTTAAAAAATGCAGCAGTTGCAATAAAATATATGATAAAAATTACTCGATATGATTCAATCATTAAATAAAAAAAAAAACCACATGTGCTTGTGTGTGTTTGTATGTAAATTATGAAAACATTAAAAATACCATCTCACAAGTTCATAAAACCCCAACCTTAAAAAATTCAATGAAACACGTATTATCTCATCGTGAACACGCAACCCAAATGACGATATGCAAATGCAATTTTTTATATATATATATATATAAATTTTTTTTTATTTTATTTTATATTTACGTGTATATTTATAATTTTTTAAAATTTTTTAATATTTCTGAATGATACCTGAGAAAGTGAATATAACCACTTGCCATTGGACTCTGTGTCTTGATTGTTAATGGAAAAATAAATAAATAAATGATATTAAATGCCAGAGAAACTTTACGTGACAAATAAAATAAATTTTTATGTATGATGATGATGATATTCTTAGATTTTTATGAATGCGTGACTGAATCAACAGATTTATTCTCATTAAATACACACGACATCAGGATCAATCGAGATAATTATATCACCGTGTCATTTTAGTTACATCATTCAACACCTTATATATATTTTTTATTTTATTTTATTTTTTTTATTCCAAATTAAACTATATATATTTTAAAAACAGCTATTAAATAATTTGTTGTGATTTAAAATATAAAAATATATATATTTAAATTAATAAATATATTTGAAATAATTATTTAATTTATAAATTAAAAAAAATATATTATTATACAAATTATATAGTATTTCAATCCAAGGCTAAAAACAATTTAATAATGATAAAAAATTATAAAATAAAATTGTGTCAATCGGTGCAAAATATATATCTGGCAAAACAGATGTGACATCTTAAAATGCGTCTGTATGTTGTCTCGTTCAATTAATTTTATTTTAAAAAAAAAAAAAAAAAAAAAAAAGTTTATATATAATTAAATGGTAAAAATAGGTAATGTTATTAAATAATTAAAAAAATATCAGGTATTTTATACTTTCATTTTGTTTATTAATTAAAATTCAGTAGTAATTTAGTTTTTTTTTTTTTTTTTTTTTTTTTTTATTTATTTATTTGTAATTCTAACAAAACGTTACCACTTTGCCAAATTTTGTATTTATTTTCATTTTAATTTTTACGTTAATAATAATTAATATTTAATATATAATAATATACAGGGGATTGGAGTTTTATTTATTTTTTATTATTTTATTTTTATTTTTTTTATGTAACCCTTGATTTTTCTTTGTATACTTTTTTTTATTTATTTTAATATAATACACCAATTTATATATCATTCACTCAAAATCGCACATCAATTTGAACGCTCGCGTGATTTTTTTTTTTTTTTAATTATTTATTTAATAAATTGTTTTTAAACCAGCAATCGAACATTACAGTGTTGACTAATCAGGACTCTTAATAATTAAAAAAATTTTAACATAATTTTTTTTTCACTCCGATTGGCACCATTCACAATAATTTATTACATCAACATTTACACTGAAGTTCGATTGCAGTTTGCATTTATATATATACATACTTTTTATTTATTTATTTATTTTTTATTATTATTACTATTATTATTTTTCTTAAATTCATTCGCTGTATGTATTTGCGTTCATTCTTAATATTTTTTTAAATAATTTTATTTTATTTTTATTCTCTTGTTATTTATGTACAAATGAGAATATGTTACGGATGTTTTATTGGCTAATCGCATTTTTTTTAATGATGTTTTTAGTATTTATTTGAAAAGTTTTATTTAATTTTTTTTTTTGATTAATGAAAATCAATTATTATTTTTTCTATAGATTTACTCCTTAACCAATCACAACGTCACATAATTTTATTTTTAATTTCATTGTATACAATTTTTTTTTTTTAAATAAAAAATTTTCTTTTAAATAACAAAAAGTATGCAATAATAACGAAACAAATATTCAAAATCTATTAATCTCATAATAATGTGCTTTGAAATTTATTTTTAAATTTGCAATTTTTTTTGAATATCATTTTGATAAAAATGACAACAAGTTTAATGATTATATCAAAAAAAACTTGATAATAAAAATTAGTTTACAATAATTAAATTTGATTTTTTTTTTTTTAATTTTCTGTATGAATTATTTTTAATTTTATAATTTTTAAAGCACAATTATTATGAGATTAATATGATTGCTTGAAAATTTTTATAAAGAAGGCAAAATTTTAATAAAAAATTATTTATATTGGCAATTTTTAATTTTTTCATAATTATTAATTTATTTTTTCTTTTTAATTTGTCTCATATAGTTTACAATAACCGCGTCAACACGACTTTTTATTGTTTTATTTATTTTTAAAAAATTTTAATATTTAAAAAAATTACAATATTTTTCATTATTATCTATTAATCCGATTGTATTTTTTATGTATTTTATATTTATATTTTTAAATATTTATTACAATTTTTTTTTAACTCTAAATTCTACTATTTACAAAAAAAAACCTCCAATATATTTTTGCCGCGGAAATATAAACAATATGAGTTGTATTTGTATTGCTCAACAAAAACTTTTTTTTAAAAAAAAAAAAAAAAAAAACACACAATGATGATTACATTCACCAGGTAATTTTTTTTTTTTTTTTTTTATTCCATCAATTAGCAAATAACTAAAAACAAAATTTTAATAACACTGAGTGTTAAAAATACACTAAATTTTTTATTACTGTATCCTGTAATCCGAAAAAAATAAAACCATATAAAATATATTTATTTATAATTATTAAATAATTTTTTATTTTCAATATATATTTATTGCAAAAATATAATTTGAATCGATAAACTCAATGACATAATAGTTAGCAAATAAAATTATCAAAACGAAAAAAAAAAAAAGAAAAAAAGTGATATAAACCAATAATTAGTCAGACAAATAAAATATCATTAAAAAATATATAAAAAAATATAATTAAATATATATATATTTTTTTTGGAAAAATAATAAATTGAATTGAATAATATATTTTGAATAATATATTTTTATTTCTCACATGTGTGATACTTACATTTTATTAATTCAACTATGATGTCAATTAGTTTTTTGCATGATCAGGTTGTGTGTTATTTGTTTCCTCAAATTAATGCCAATGATGTTTTCTTCCAATCCATCGCAAACAGTTGTGTATATTCACACAAAAAAATTTATATATCATAATAATATTTTAAATTAAAATATGCACACGTCCACGTCGAATTGAAATCTTTTAAAATTGACATCAATCAGATACACACACTTTTTTTAAAAATTTTTTTTCATCTTTTTTTGTTATAATTTTTTTATTATTTTTTTTTAGCATATAGTATGATTTGTTCTGGCTTTTGCTTGTTTTTTTTTTTTTTTTTTTTCAAGTTATATATAAATCTGGTTTTTATTTTTTCGGATTAACGAGCAATTGGGGTAGTTGACAAAAAAAAAAAAAATTTGATTTTTTTTTTATTTTTTAAAGTATATTTAATGTCGGTGACGGGCGTCGCAGCATGCTCACTTAACTTACTAGATTCATCTGGTACATTATTTACAGTCCATATTTACTTATGTTACATCACTCTGGTGGATTTACACGAAGAAAATTCCACCAGAGTACAAGAGCACTCCCCTACGGTATATGCGTTTGCCTGCGAGCGTTAAGTCCCTCTCAACGTGTATATTTCTATGTACGTTTTAAAAAAGTTTACTCTTTTTTTTTTTTTTTTCTGTTTTTTTGCCGAAGATAAGTGTACGTAAATATATTTTTTTTATTTTTCATATTTAATTATCAGTTTCCGAGGTGTGTCATTCACTATTTTTTAAGTTTTTTTTTTTGAAATTTATTAAAAAAATTTGTTGTATAATTTATTATTTAAATATTTTAGAGCAAAAAAAAAAAATTCACTGTCACTAGAATTTATAATAAAAACAAGATAACAGTATTTTATTGAAATAAATATATAAATTTTTTTTTTTTTTTGACACACTTTGGTTAACGAAAATTTTAACAAATGCGGGAATCACATTTCATATACACTTTATAATTTTTTTTTTTTATATATCATATATATTTTTTCTACCGACGGCAAAAATTAAATAGAAAGAAAAAAAAAATGAAAATTATTTGATGAATAAAACTTGAGTTTTTGGTTCGTTCATCCTCCGTCGAAATATCCGACGGTGGTTTATGCATTTATCACGATAAAATAAAAATTAAAAATAATAAGAACCACTGCACCAAGAGGGACCACACGTCACATCAAACAAACAAACAAACAACAAGTTATTAACAACAACGTTAGGAACGACATAAGGCCTGTAAAGGTCCATTTTATATGTTTTTGTTTGAAAAAAAAAAAAATAATAATAAAAAAATGTATCTAAATCAATATTCTAGAAATTGTTTCATAAAAAAAAGAAAAAAAAAACGGAAAATATATATATATATATTTATATAATATGATAGTAATAATAATATTAATAATAAAGATAATAATAATTAATAATGATAAAGATAATAATAATAATAATAATAAAGATAATAATAATAATAATAATATTAATAATAATATAAATTGAAGTTCATCGAAGTAATATCACCAATGTGTCTTCGGTTAAAATATCTTCCATGTCGTTCCGCATTTATTTCGCAAAGTCCACAATGTTGATGTATATATTCACAGAGTTTTTTAGAAGACTTTGCGAAAAAAAATTTTTATTTTATTTTAAAACAAAAATACATATATATATATATATATGTATATAAAAAAATAAAATAAAATAATTATTATTTTAATATAAACATTAAACGTGTCACTCACATAGTTTTTATATAGTTTTTAAAAATTTTATATGAATAACACTTGCGTCGGCCTCCCCGGTGCTCCGGGTGGACCTCACATATCACCTTGCAAATAAACTAATAGTCATATTTATACTTTTATCATTGGTTTTCATCTTGATCATCACTGTCCATCATGTATTGATGAAAATTTTGTTGTTGTTGTGGTTGTTGTTGTTGATGATGATGATGATGATGATGATATTGCCACGGCAGCTACGTAGCACCATAACCAGTTGTACGTGCTTGAAGATAATGATGATAAAAGGGTGGTAAACCATCTGGACTTGTATTAGTTTGCGAAGGTAAAGTGAGGCCCAGCGGGGGAGGCCCCGGTGAACGCTAGTGAGCCGCAAGTGAATGTGCCGTAAGACCCTGAGGGCTCAACATTGGTGGACTATGACTATGTCCCATTGGTGAACCATGTAAATGATCTTGTGGATGATATCCTTGATGTAAACCTTGTCCTTGATGACCAGGTGGCATACCATCCATCATACCATCACCAAGTGTATTTGGTGGTGTCATACGTTTTTCTTTTTGTCGACGATTACAAAACCATACTCTAACAACTTCTTTTTCTAATTGTAAACTATCAGCAAGTGATGTTATTTCTTGTGCTGATGGTTTTGGTTGTTTATGAAAATGTTGTTCTAATGCACCTTTAACTGATACTTCAATTGATGTACGCTTTTTTCTTTTTCTACCTTGTGCAGCAATTTTATCAATACTTGTTGGTGAACCAGTTGTTGAATCAGCTTCTTCAAGCCATTTTTGTAATAGAGGTTTTAATTTACACATATTTTTAAAACTTAATTGTAATGCTTCAAATCTACATATTGTTGTTTGTGAAAAAACATTACCATATAATGTACCAAGTGCAAGACCAACATCAGCTTGTGTAAAACCTAATTTAATTCTTCTTTGTTTAAATTGTTTAGCAAATGCTTCAAGATCATCAGATGTTGGTGTATCTTCTTCACCAGCACTATGATCCCTATCAAGTGGATGACCACCATGTAATTGATGACCAGATGGTGGACTATGATTATGTGAATCTCTTAAATGATGTGGTAAACCAGATTGATGATTATGTAATTGATGTGGATGTTGATGTTGATGTGGATGTAACATTCCATTCATAGCAGCATGATATTGGCTAAGTGCTGTTGGTGATGATGCACCACCACTTGGATTATAATGTGCCGACGGTACAACTGGTGCATGCCAAGAATGTGGTGAACTCATTCCTTGTGATTGATGTGAACCACGATGATGCATATTTTGTACACTATCAGTTGCTGTTGCTGCTGATGATAATGGTTTGACATCAATATTATTATTACCCTGTATATGTGAATGATGATGTGGATGATGTGTTGTATGATGCATTCCAATTGATGCTGCCCATGGATCACCGGCTTGTAAACTAACCCATGGATTTGTTGTTGATAAATTTGCTGGATGTGGTGATATTCCATTTGGTGTTGGTGATGATGATATTTGATGATGATGATGGTGATGATGATGATGTTGTGGTGCTGGCATATATTTCATTTCACCAGCATCTGAAGCGCTACGGGGTGAACCCGATGAGTAGCCACCAACTCCGATATTCATTCCGATAGCTGATCCTGAACCACCGTCCAGGTCGGCTGACACTGCGCTACTAACCGGCATGTACGTTGTAGCTGCCATCTACTCCCTTACTAACGAATCTAATACCGCACCAGTTTTTTTGGAGCGGTACCCTTTTTTTTTTTTTTTTCTATCTAATTTTCAATCGAATTTTTTTCTGTCAATTCACAAATATATTTTCAACCCTAAATACACTTGAATAAACCAATACACTATTTATAAAAGTTCAATCCTTATTTATTTATTTATTTATTTATTTATTAGCTGTTGGTATCTGAAAGTCTATTATTAAAAAAGAAAAAAAGGTATAATACCTTTGGTTTTCAATATACACATACAGTCACAACCTGTCGTATTGCCGAAACCAATTGATCTTCAATTGCTGACTTCAAAATTATATATTATTTTGAAATAAAAAATCAAAAATAAAAAAATAAAAAAAAAAAAAAAAATTATTATTATTATTAATGAAATCCAAATTAAAATAAAGTTTTTATTTTTTTGTTGAAATTTATTTATTGGATTTTTTTATTTACTATTAATGTGTTCAGATAACTTTTAATCACTTTCAATATTTGGGATTTGGCTCCACAAATTTTTACATTTCACTAAATATCTTTCCACAGTAATTATCATTTTTATTATATTTTAAATCAACACTCAATAAAACACTGTTCTCGTTGAATTAAAAAATAAATAAAATCACTTTTAATTGATAATAATTATCAAAAACAAATAAATAAATAATAATATACACAAGTCACTTGTAATTATTTATTTATTTTATAAATGAATATATTCACTTGTATCGTTGTTAGTTTAATTGATAAAAACATCAATTGTATGTCCATTATTTTTAATAAATTTTTAAATCACTCACGTTTACCGATTTTATATTTTTATAAAATTTATAAAAAACATTAAAAATAAATTAAAACAAATAAACAAAATTAACACAAATTAATAAATTATATAATGAAAATTTGTTTTTTTTGTTTTTAATTTTTTTTTTTTTTAAATTAAAAAAAAAATTGAAATAATTTAAATTTGAATTTTTTTTTTTTTGAAAAACTTCCGCGTTTATAAAACACTACTGTTTATAATTTTTGTATAAATACAGAAATAAGAAAAAATAATAATAAAATTTGTATATATTATTATATTAAAAAAGAAAAATAATATAAATTTTTTAAATATTTTTCTGTCTCTCATGCATAACGCATGTCGTAGCTGAGAGCAACTGACTGTCTTGCCTCACAACTTACCGGAGGTTCCCCAACAATTTTCATGTATAGGGGATAACTTTATGCGCGCGCTATTTACCACTTTACACAACTAAAGTTGTATATATTATATCCCCACTGTATTTAAAATTATTATTTTCATTGGTTGAATGTTGCAAGGTGGCCGTCGATCCAACATCACTATTGGGCGGCACTATTACTTTGTGCTCCGCCTGTTATAACATTGAAAAATTTTTAAGCTTTCAACTTATATACAGAAAATAGGGAAAACTTTTACCCCTTATGCGCTTCTACTTCAACTATATACGCATGTTAAAATTTAATACTACTATCTACTATCTATGTGTATGTAAAAAAAATATATATTAAATAGAATATTATCCTACTGCATTCTGCATTTTGCATTAAAGCTTCTTGTTTGAGCTTTTCTAGTTTTATTTTATCATAAGTGCATTAATTTTTAAATCACTTATTTTCAATTTGTTTCATATATTTTTATAAATTCCTTAGCTACCTCTAGAAAAAAAAAAAAAAAACTATAGTTGAATTGAGTTGATAGAAAAGAGGTCAATTTATCTAGTTTTTTTTTACTTCCATTTCATATATAATTTCTTAAGGGGTCGCTCTTTAACATTTTGTTTTGTTCGATTTGCTTATCAATTTTTTAAACCATTCAAATTTTTTATCTAATCTTTTGATTATTTTTTTAAAGATGATTATTTATATAGCTAAATAAATTTGCAACAGGTGCTAATTTACTTGAATAATTTTTCATAATATATATTATTTTTTATTTTTTTTTTTTTGACTTGGATAATAATAATAATAATAATTTGTGTTATATGTTATTGTAATATACATTATACATATTAAAATAATTTTTTTTATGGCGGGTCAAGGTCGTTGAATGAATTTTATTAGGGATTTAACTGAATGAAGTAGTATATGTTTAACGGAATATATATCCATAATGATATATATCGTTTGAAAGAATTTTCATATTTTATTGAGGAGAACGGAATTGTAATGATTGTATTATACTGGCATAACTGGGTGGTAGAGTAGACAAATACGATGAGGGAAAATAAGTGAGAGGGACAGAGGGATATAGCAGTATTTTCTGCGTGCAACAGGTGAAGAGCCCCCAGAGTAGGTGGAGGACTTGGTTTGGAATATCTTTAGTCAACGACTGATTGAAACGTAAAACGTGTTATTGCACTCACGAAGATTATAATTTTTTATTTTCATATTTCAATATATATAAACTTGGATTTTATAAATATATTAAATTTCATCTTTTTTTATTTTTTTAAAAAGTAAACAATATTACTTTTTTTTTTGTAAATTAATTTATCTTTAGAAAAAAAAAAAAAAAAAATTTATATATACACTTGTTATCTGTATACAGATTATTATTGATTTATTTTATTTTTATTTTCAAAAAAAAACGTATAATTTATATTCTCAAAACATACACTAAGTTTGTGTTAATAAATTATTTTTATATTTTTTTTTTCTTTTATTCTTTAAATCTGTGCAACAGGTATTAATTACTCAGGTGCTTTTAGTATATAAATTTTTTTTATTTTTTTTTTTTTACAGTATAACTTTTGGTTATGTGTATTGATAATAGGATAAAAGATTAAAGATTCAAAATGAATAAAAAAAAAACTACAAAATTTATATACAAATTGTTTTAAATAGCTAGAGAAAATTGAGAGTTTGTAGAAAGAGGTTTAGCACATTTAAATGAGAGCTACAGGTAGCCAGGGGGGTTGTATTCAAAACTTTCCCTTGCTGATCACCATGAATTTACACTATCACACATATACATATATGTAAAAAGCCCCTGTTATATAAACTCACAACCAAAATCCTTTCTTATACAATAGAAAAACCAGTAGAAAAAAAATTAACCAACTCAAAAAATCAAAAAAATTTTAAATTAATTTTTTTTGTTTACAGAAAAAAAAATGTGATTTTTTTTTTAAGAGTGATAATGATGCCAAAATAAAAAAATATATAAAAAAATAATTTAACAAAACAGACGGGAATAAAACGACAAGCTGTGCACATAAATTCACATTAACTCGACACATTGTCAATAAATAGTGTCGGTACTTGATGGCATTTTGCCCGATGTCTTGAAAATGAATATCATACATGCAAAAAATAAAAATAAAAATTTTAAAATAATGAAAATTTTACGATTATATATTACGTATACATATATATATAAAAAAAATAAAAAATAAAAAATATAATTCAATTACTGCATCCCTCGAGAGAATCAACAGTTGTAATAAAAAAATTTAAAAAAAAAAAAAAAAAACACATACGAAAAATAAAATATAAATATAAATGCAAAGTATGCTCAATTAAATTTTTTTTATTTTATTTTTCTCATCGTTACAAATCCACGTAATCTCCAAGTGAAATAGAATAATAATATAAAAAAAGTTTAATCGATATTGGTGCGAGTTAACCAAAAAAGTACATACTATGCGGATTATTTAGTTCATTTTACTGTAGTATCGATCGTCAACCCATATATATACATTTTA
The DNA here is from genome assembly GCA_011426435.1 of Lysiphlebus fabarum. Classification (NCBI taxonomy): domain Eukaryota; kingdom Metazoa; phylum Arthropoda; class Insecta; order Hymenoptera; family Braconidae; genus Lysiphlebus; species Lysiphlebus fabarum. Next base: position 46,383 of record WSYQ01000244.1, on the reverse strand, counting down.
TATATATAATTTAATTTAATTCAATGTTAAATTGAATATTGTACTGGACACGTGAAATATTTTCTCAAAGCCATAACAGTTTGACATTTTAAAATGAAACTAGCATAAAGCCGCATGTGATTTATTTTTTTCATGCGTAGAATCTTTTTCATATTACCGGCGGAAATAATATTTGAAAATTAGTTAAGTATTATTGTTGGAATTGAAATTTTGACAGTGTAGGGATGGAAAATTACTGATGTTGTTACCTGCAGTTAGTTAAACAATTGGCTGTCTATTTTCCAAAAATATTTATGAAAATATATATATTTTTTTTAATAAGAAAATGGATAAAACTACCTGCATATTCATTTTTGCATTTTAAATCCCCCTGTGCGCGCTTTCTAAGCTCTCAGTTTTTATTTTGTACCCCTATTTTTTTTTTTTTTGTTATAATCAATCTTTTATCTTTGTAGCTAAAACTAACAATTGTACTTTTACACTGTGAAAATTTTGTTATAAACATTTAGTTTCATTTACAAAATTTTGTTTTTTTTTTTCCATAAAATTCTAAGAATTTTTTTTTTCTAAAAAAAAAAAAAAAAAAAAAATCTAAATAATATATTTAATAAACTAGAAAATTTAAGTTTTTTTTTATTTTTTTAATAGCGTAAAACTAGCTTGTAAATTTTATTTAAATATATATAAATTTTTTTTATTCGGTTGTTCTGTTTATTACGAGAAAATGTAGATTACATCGGTGGAAGTCACATTCATCCTAAATGTGGTTTACAAGCCAGGTGTCATGAGACTGGAATTACAGGTGGTAATATCAAGTTTTGAAACTCAACTCTCGTCGCACACGTTACATTTATTTAAGTGTATATATATAATATGTATATATTTATAATATATTTTGCCAAACACTCAAAAAAAAAAAAAAACTGTGTAAACTTCTCACAATAAACCAATAATAAAAAAAAAAAAAAAAAAACATATAAATATTTTTTCCTCATTGATTTATATAAATATAATTTAAATATTTGAATGACATAAATAATTTAAACTAATATTTTGATTATTTAACTTTATAATTTATCAAATTGAATAAAAAAAAAAAAGAGTAGTTTGAAATTTATAAAATTAGATAAAAATAAATTAAAATAGTGTCGTAGGTCATGAAAATACTGGAATAATAATTTAGCCATGAACTTGATCATAAAATAAATATATAAACAGTTTCAGACAAAATAAAAAAAATTATAAAAGCTGGAGAGATAAATATATGTATAATGCGTGAATGGAGAATTAACTGACGTAATTTGACTGCTTTTATGTCAGTGGTGAATGAATATTTGAATATTTTAATATTAAATATATATTAAGGATTTTGATCCCTATTATATTATACAAATTTACACTGTTGTTTTATTTTTACAACATGATTATAATTTTATTTTTTTAATTCTTTTTATTTAATATAAATTTTTGAATTAAAAAAAACTATTCAACTTTTCATTATATATTTTTTTTTAAACCTAAATGTTCTTATCATCTTGTAGGATTTGTCATGGTTATTTGAAATATAAGAAAAAAAAAATTAAAATTAAGGTATGTGTATAGTATATCCAAAGAAACAATCAGCGACGGTAGCTGTTCATTTCATCTAGATGTGCTGCTGAACAATCATGTCACATTGATAATAGTGGGGATAACAAAATGACAAAGTGGGAGAATGATAAGAAAAATATACCTGGAAGATGCGCATTTACAACAATTGCGGGGTAAAATATGTATATAGTGGGAGAAATTTTGATTTTGAAGTGGGAGAAAATAATACAACGCTTGGTGGCAGCACCGTATGGTGAAAAAATTTTTTGTCAGACAAAAGTTTTTCTCTTCAAACAAGTTTAAAAGTGAAAAACTATTGACTACTATTTAACAAAGTATAAGGAAATGGTGGCGTTATCTGTTGGTAGTTGAATGAACTTTATTATTTTTTAATACTATCATAATAATTTGTACAAAAAATTATTATTAATAATATATATTTTTTAGATTATAAATTTATTGATTGTCAAGTTTTTTTTTTCTAGGTTACATGTAATTAAAAGAATAGTTTTCTGAAATTTATTATTATCTTATGGTTTTACAGAAAATAATTTTTAAAAAGCTATCCTTTTTGAGTAAATATATAAAGATGTTTAAATTTTTTATTACTATTTATTTATTTTTTTAAATTAAGATGATTAGATTATATAGATATATAATTTTATTATATTTTTTTTCAGTGACAACCTGTTTATATCTGTGTCTCAATCAATGACCCCTGCGATGTATATTTGTATATTATACGAGGTGAGAGGATGATATTTCAACTTGGATAAAGGACACAAAAGACAATGGTTTATTTACTATCGTCGATTACGTGACTTGAATTTTTATTGTCATCTAGCCAAAAGTTTCAAAGTGTGCCTAAATGTGATGAAGAAAGAAAATAAATAAATAAAAAAAAAGGATATGTATATATGTATATTTCAATGTCGGCAGAGACCTTGCAAAATAATAGACCACATCATTTTGATAATAATCTACATTGTTTTTTTTTTTTTTTTTTTCTAAATTTTATTCTAAAAATTTTTAAAACTTGCCACCCAGTTTGTATATACACACACATATACATTTTTTTTATTTATTTTTTATAATTTCAACTTAAATGTAATTCTGAGAAAATAATGAATTTACTCAAATAATTTTTAATTAAATTATAATAAAAAATTGGTAATATTAATTGATAATAATAAATTAAAAAATAATATAAACTTTGATCATCAATAAATACTGACATTCAAATGGTAATTTCAAGTGATAATATACTTGGTTGGTTTGAGAATGGTCATTAGACATTTCTCGAGAATGTGGTGAATCAGAAATTAGTGAGATATCTAGGGAGAGATCTGAGAAGGTGTTGAAGAGGATTGAACATTCCATATTCACTTTGCTATATATATATATATTATGTAGTTTATGTTTTAGATGAATTGCGGTGGATCCAATCGACACTGCTAACTTTGCAAACTACAATTGCAAATACATATATATTATATATGTATGTATAGTTATATAAAATTCAAAATGCAGATGGTCAAAACTTACTCAAAGTTTTAGATCAAAATATATATATATATATAAGACACTCAAGATGATATATGATTTATATATATATATATATATATAGTTTAAAATGTTTAACTTTAAAACGTTTAACTTTATGACAAGCAAACTAAAAACTATTTAACCCTCTTTGCAATACACACACACACACACAATATTATTTATATAATTATAAACTTGTACTTGTGAATTAACTACACACACATATATTATAATTTATAAATAATAATATATATATTTAATATATGTAATTACTCATATTAATAGAAGAAAAAAAACCCTCATTCTTTCTCATAAATTTAATACAAAATTTAAAAATTGACAAAATGAAAATTTCATTTAAAATTTAGACCCAAAAAAAAAAAAAAAAAAAATTAAAAATATAAATATAAACTTTGAAGATGTTGAGAGGGTAATATCTTGAAAAACGAACAGTTGAATGAGTAAGAAAAAATATTACCGCCTAAGGCACACCCTCAGCAGTAGTGTTTTTAACATTATATACCTTCATCATCCCTCCTTGCCTCACTTTAGCCCTTTATTTATTTAATATATATATACTAACCAAGAAAAATTGAGATATGGTATATGCATGATGCACATACACAGTGTATATATATATATACTTAAAATATCGTTGGTAAAATCATAAGAGAAAAAAAGATAAAGAGGGTAAGAAAGAGAGCCTGAAAGTTTTACAAAGATAACGATCGATTGCTGAAATATGCACCACACCAATTTCGCCGATCAAAATTATTATTAAGAGGTACCCTTCATCTTTTTGCTTTGAAAAAAATCTTTCTTGACTTGCAGTAGGAGGTTAAAAATAATACTAAATTTATTATTATATATTTATATGTATATATATATATATTTTTTTTTTTTTTTTTTAACAGGGTAAATATATACATACACAAATTATAAAAATGCAGTATGATTTTTATAATATCAAGAATGACGAGATGTGTGTGCAAAAATAAAAAAAAAAGTTTCAAAGAATTATACTGTGAATAATGAAATATAAAATTATAATATAATAATAGAAGATGAGATAAAAAAGAATATGTATATTTGAAATTTAGAATAAGATATATTGTCGTAATAAAAAATTAAATTTTGAAAAAAATTAAATAAATTTATATATATTATATTTATAGTTCCGTATATCTGCGAATTCCTATATGTATGTATAAAAAAATATACTGAGATGAGAATGAGCTCCTCCTGTATAAGCCTGTAATCATTAAATTGCCAGAAGCTACTGCAGTCTGATTGTTATCTTGTATCTACACCCACCACTTTATCGCCGGCCATCTTATTACTCTCTCTCGACATATTGACGTCACGCACGTACGCCAATATTTTGGCTACCCGAATAATTCCCATCTTATTCGTCTACCCAATCTTTCTTATTCTTCTATATATTTTATTTTTATTTTTTTTATACTTTTTCCGTTTCAAATATATATATTCTTTTTTTTTTTTTTTTTTTTTAATATTGTTTTTCACATGAGGCGTCTTTTTTGCCCCAGGAGAATTCAAACCTTTTACATAAAAAAAAAAAAGAAAAAAATTCCCAAAAAAATATTTTATATAATAATATTTCAAAAAAAAAAAATCGGTTTTAAACGTTTTTGAATAGAAAAATGATTTTTATTTTTAAAAATTATATGAGTAAATATTATTGAGGTATTAAAGTCATTCGTGACAAGATCATTGAAATTATTTTTTTTGCCTTGAGGTAAAAAATGTAAAATATCAATCAAAAATGAAAAATAAAATAAAATATTTCACGAACTCCAAAATGCAATTATCTACACTAAAGTCTTCAGGGTATCACGAGTTACTTGAGTCAAAGTATATACATATACGAGTGGGTGGTAAAATAATATCAACTTTGAATATAGTAGTTTCTTTTTTTTTCTTTTTTTAAGTTTTATTGTTAAATATTTATATTTCAATAAAAATATAATGAAATCATTATATTATTAATTTAAATAATATTGTAATAATTTTTTGAGTGACTTTTATGAGTAAATTTGTATATATTTTGTAACAAACACGCAAGTATATTTATGTTGTCTTCAAAACCAATATGAGCATTGACTAACAACATTGAAAATTTCGACATTAATTAAAGTATCTTTTTCGTTAAGTTAATAACGTCAAAGTCCAAAAAAATTTTAAAATGAATAGGAAAAAATTTATCTAATAGTTCAAAACAACGTCTTTCATTGTTGTTAACTCAAATCAATCATAATCCGATTGAATATTCACTTAGAAAAATTTATATTAATCAAAACGTCTTATTTTTAAAAAGACGACTCTAAGTCGGAGGTAGAAGTAATTTTCAAAGTCCACTAAAATTTGGAAATGAATAGAAATAATTTATTTTATGCTCGGAAACAACGTCTTTCATCGTTGTTGACTAAATTCAATCATAATCTGATTAAATTTTTACTTAGAAAAATTTATATTGACCAAATAGTCTCATTTTCAAAAAGATGACTTTAAATCGGAGGTAGATCTTGGCGTCAAAGTCCAATAAAATTTTGAAATGACTAGAAATAATTAATATAATGATTCAAAACAACGTCTTCCATTGTTGTTAACTGAATTTAATCATAATATTATGAAATTTCAACCGAGAAAAATTTATTTTAACCAAAACGTCTTATTTTCACAAAGATGCCTTTAAATCGGAGGTAGATCTTGGCGTCAAAGTCCAATAAAATTTTTAAATGAATATAAATAAATAATTTAATGATTTCAAACAACGTCTTTCATTGTTGTTAACTAAATTCAATCATAATCCGATTAAATTTTAACCGAGAAAAATTTATATTAACCAAAACGTCTTATTTTCACAAAGCTGACTCTAAGTCGGAGGTAGAAGTTGGCATCAAAGTCCAATAAAATTCCAAAATCGATAGAAACAATTTATCTAATGGTTCAAAATAACGTCTTCTATTGTTGTAAACTCAAATCAATCATAATATTTTAAATTTTTAACCGAGAAAAATTTATATTAACCAAAACGTCTTATTTTCACAAAGATGACTCTAAATCGGAGGTAGATCTTGGCGTCAAAGTCCAATAAAATTTTAAAATGAATATAAATAAATAATTTAATGATTTCAAACAACGTCTTCCATTGTTGTTAACTGAATTCAATCATAATCCGATTGAATTTTCACTTAGAAAAATTTATATCAACCGAAACGTCTTATTTTTAAAAAGACGACTCTAAGTCGGAGGTAGAAGTTATCTTCAAAGTCCACTAAAATTTGGAAATGAATAGAAATAATTTATTTTATGCTCGGAAACAACGTCTTCCATTGTTGTAAACTCAAATCAATCATAATATTTTAAAATTTCAACCGAGAAAAATTTATATTGACCATATAGTCTCATTTTCACAAAGATGACTTTGAATCGGAGGTGGATGTTGGCGTCAAAGTCCAATAAAATTTTAAAATTAGTAGAAACAATTCATCTAATGGTTCGAAACAACGTCTTCCATTGTTGTTAACTTAAACTAATCATAATCCGATGAATATTTAACTTAGAAAAATTTATATTTACGAAAACGTCTTATTTTCACAAAGATGACTTTAAATCGGAGGTAGATGTTGGCGTCAAAGTCCAATAAAATTTTAAAATTAGTAGAAACAGTTTACCTAATGGTTCAAAACAACGTCTTCCATTGTTGTTAACTCAAATCAATGATAATATTATAAAATTTCAACCGAGAAAAATTTATATTAACCAAAACGTCTTATTTTCACAAAGATGACTCTAAATCGGAGGTAGATCTTGGCGTCAAAGTCCAATAAAATTTTAAAATGACTAGAAATAATTAATATAATGGTTCAAAACAACGTCTTCCATTGTTGTTAACTCAAATCAATCATAATCCGATGAATATTTGGCTTAGAAAAATTTATATTAACAAAAACGTCTTATTTTCACAAAGATGACACCAAGTCGGAAGTAGAAGTTGGCGTCAAAGTCCAATAAAATTCCAAAACTAATAGAAACAATTTATCTAATGGTTTAAAACAACGTCTTTCATTGTTGTTAACTCAATTCAATCATAATATTATAAAATTTCAACCGAGAAAAATTTATATTCACCAAAACGTCTTATTTTCACAAAGCTGACTCTAAATCGGAGGTAGATGTCGGCGTCAAAGTCCAATAAAAACCCAAAATTAATAGAAAAAATTTATCTAACGGTTTAAAACAACGTCTTACATTGTTGTTAACTCAAATCAATCATAATCCAATGAATATTTGACTTAGAAAAATTTATATTAACAAAAACGTCTTATTTTCACAAAGATGACACGAAGTCGGAGGCAGAAGTTGGCGTCAAAGTCCAATAAAATTCCAAAATTAATAGAAACAATTTATCTAATGGTTTAAAACAACGTCTTCCATTGTTGGTAACTGAATTCAGTCATAATCTGATTGAATATTCACTTAGAAAAATTTATATTGACCAAAATGTCTTATTTTTACAAAAATGACTCTAAGTCGGAGGTAGATGCTTGCGTCAAAGTCCAATAAAATTTCAAAATGAATAGAAACAATTTATCTAATGGCTTGAAACAACGTCTTCCATTGTTGTTAACTCAATTCAATCATAATATTATAAAATTTCAACCGAGAAAAATTTATATTAACCAAAACGTCTTATTTTCACAAAGATGACTCTAAATCGGAGGTAGATCTTGGCGTCAAAGTCCAATAAAATTTTAAAATGAGTATAAATATTTTATTTAATGGTTTAAAACAACGTCTTCCATCATTGTTGACTCAATTCAATCATAATATTATAAAATTTCAACCGAGAAAAATTTATTTTAACCGAAACGTCTTATTTTTAAAAAGACGACTTTAAATCGGAGGTAGATCTTGCCTTCAAAGTCCAAAAAATTTTTAAATGAATATAAATAAATAATTTAATGATTTCAAACAACGTCTTCCATTGTTGTTAACTGAATTCAATCATAATCCGATTGAATTTTCACTTAGAAAAATTTATATCAACCGAAACGTCTTATTTTTAAAAAGACGACTCTAAGTCGGAGGTAGAAGTTATCGTCAAAGTCCACTAAAATTTGGAAATGAATAGAAATAATTCATTTTATGCTCGAAAACAACGTCTTTCATCGTTGTTGACTAAATTCAATCATAATCTGATTAAATTTTTACTTAGAAAAATTTATATTGACCAAATAGTCTCATTTTCACAAAGATGACTTTAAATCGGAAGTAGATCTTGGCGTCAAAGTCCAATAAAATTTTAAAATGAGTATAAATAAATAATTTTATGGTTTCAAACAACGTCTTCCATTGTTGTTAACTGAATTCAATCATAATCCGATTGAATTTTCACTTAGAAAAATTTATATCAACCGAAACGTCTTATTTTTAAAAAGACGACTCTAAGTCGGAGGTAGAAGTTATCGTCAAAGTCCACTAAAATTTGGAAATGAATAGAAATAATTCATTTTATGCTCGAAAACAACGTCTTTCATCGTTGTTGACTAAATTCAATCATAATCTGATTAAATTTTTACTTAGAAAAATTTATATTGACCAAATAGTCTCATTTTCACAAAGATGACTTTAAATCGGAAGTAGATCTTGGCGTCAAAGTCCAATAAAATTTTAAAATGAGTATAAATAAATAATTTTATGGTTTCAAACAACGTCTTTCATTGTTGTTAACTTAATATAAACATAATATTATAAAATTTCAACCGAACAAAATTTATATTGACCAAATAGTCTCATTTTCACAAAGATGACTGTAAGTCGGAGGTAGAAGTTTGCGTCAAAGCCCAAGAAATTCTTACAATGTCTGTAAATAACTATAGTAAAAAATCAATGAATATAAAAATTTTTTTCTTTCAAAGTGTATAATTTTTTTTTCAAATAATAAAATAATAATAAATAATCCTAAATATTGATAATAATCTTTCCATCACTCTCGTCGTTTATAAAAATCATTCACAATATTTTTTTTTCCCATAGATATTTAAGTATGTTCATTTAAAAACAAAAAAATGTGTAAGTTGACCCAAAATAATTTGATGGCAATCTGAACAAAAATAGTTTGTGTATATCGATTGTTAAAACGATGGAAAAAAAAAAAAAGTCAAAATCTAAAACCTTCATTATGTTTGATCCATTAACAGACATTAGTTTGACCATCAAAGTGTTCAACCGTTCATTTCCATTTCGATAATATTTTTGTTTTAAAGACAAGAAGGGTAGAAAATTGTGTTTTTTTTTCTTTCGTAAAAGATCAAATCATTGGTTGTATTTTTGTGTTTTTGTTGTGTCTCATCTTGTCCAACATATATAACTACTATCCTTCGTCAAAAAAAAAGTAAAAAATTAAAAAGAAAGAAAACAAGATAAAAAAAAAAAAAATATGAGATTCACTTCTGATGACCCTTCGGTTATATCAACGTCACGTTTAACATCAAAGTCTTAACCAAAGATTTTCAACAGGGCGCCATCAGACTCTCTCGCGTCGACACGTTTTAGACTACTCAGTGTTGAATCGATCCCTTTTTCGCCTCACGGCCCTTTTATGCTAATGTCATGTTTATGCGTTGACAGTCAGTTTGCTTCCGAGCCGAGGTGGAAAGTATGCAAATTTTGTTCGAGTCCAAAGATTGAATTTCATTTCAAGAGACTCTTGTATTATACAGCTACAGCTACTACTATATTTATACAACAACTATACAACAAGCATCTCTCTGAGGAGTGGACAAAGAATCCACGTGCTTGTAACAAAATTCCAATAGTTATACCTACATATATCTAATATAATACTAAAATGAAAAATCATCTTTCGACACTTTTAAATAAACAAAAAAAATAAATAAATAAAAATAAAAATGCGTATCAGACTTCCTGCTTCAATATGCAATTGAGTTTGACCCTTGATGAACTTTTGACTTATGATGATTGTGTTTGAAGTTTTATTTTTTTTTATTATTATTAATTTTATATTTATAAATCCAAGATTTTGACCTGGTCGTTTAAAATGACAGGAAATAATGTATGTGCCTTCCGGTCAATTGACCCGAAGGTTTTTCATTTTATTTTTTTTTTTATAAATTTATCTATTTTTTTTATTTCATTTCATGTTTTGCATGTTCACAATAAAACAAAAACAAAAAAATAATATAATTTAATCAAAATTATTTATAACTATTTAGATATTTTAAATTTGATGTTAACAAATGTTACCACTGTTATATATAGCAACGTCATTTGATGGCTTGGAACTAATCAATGACCCTTGTCTTTTTTAAATCACATCATTCGACCTGACAAGACTCAAAAAATATACTGATGATCACCGAATCGATCGACATATATTATTGTTGTTTATTTTTTTTTTTTTCCTAGCTATACATATATAAATATATAAATTTTAAAAAAAAATAGGAATGTTGTGACGGCGTGATTTTCTGATATTGCGCGAACAATTTCTCACTGTTTTTTATTAATACCCAATGTGGTAGGTAGATTTTTTTTTTTTTATATTATTTTTTCATTCTTTCTTTGACCTGCGGCAAAAAGGATACGGCTATTGAAAATTATTCCTTCAACTGCGCGTGACAAACCAAAGATCGGTTATCGATTGAATAAAAATAAAAAAATAAAATTTATAAAAAAGAAAGTATAATAAAAAATAAAAAGAATTTAAAAAAAAAAAATAAAATAAAATCAACAACTACCGAAAGAGTCCAATTCACTGCTACTGATGTCGATATATATTAAATTTATAAATAAAATATATATACAATTTAAATTCAACCTTTCGTCGCAGTCATTTTTCTGTCAACCTTATTTAAATCATCAGCAATTTTTCATCGATTTTATTGACGAAAAATATATATAAAAAAAAATCTATACGCAGCTATTCCTGGGATTATTCTATATATAATCTTAATATTTGATTTTACAACATGTAAATTATTATTCAATACCATTACAACTAAAAAAATATATAAAATACAAGATTTCTATGTTTGATATATATTATATTCAAAAAATGCTACTGATATACAATTTTTTTTTTTTGATAAAATATATAAATTTGCATAATTTTTTTTTAAATTATAAATTTAAATAAACGTCTTGTCAAATAAAAAAAAATTCAAAATAAAATAATGACAAATTCATTTCCTGTTTGAAATTATTGATGTTTATTTTCCGAAGAAAAAGAAAAAAAATAATTTAATAAAACAAGGTAAAAATAAAAAAAAATTGAATTGTATTGTATTTTGTTTTTTGGTTGTATTTTTCAAGAGGTTTATTCATTTCGAATATAATATGTAGCAATATTTTGTAAATGATTAAGTGGCCCTCTTGTTATCCCTAAATACCAATGGTTGAATATGCGGCACATGAGCAAACACACCAAACACATGAATATATAGGCAACCCGCAGTTTAACACCGTCAATTTTAACAGTCCCATATGAGTCCCAAAACCACAGGGGGGGTATTGATCCCCCACTGGCTTCTAGCACCCTTGTTCAAACTATTATAAACAAGACCCAGTCTAGACCTCAATGTATTATATTGGTACCTCTCTTTTTCATCATCTCATTTCACCTCATCCACCCAACAATCCAACATCATCCCACAAAATTATTTGTTATTTCTTCTTCTTAGCTACATTAGAGCCCAAATTAACAATGATAAACTACAAATATTATTTATTATTATTATTATTATATTTGATTTTTCTATCTTTTTTTATTTGACAGTTTTGACATGCACTTTGTCAAATATAAATTATGATGTAGTGATCCACACATTGATTAAATATACTATATTAATTTAATAATTTATATATATATATATATATATATATTTTTGACTTTAAAATATTAAACTTTGTTTGTGTGTTTATTCTATCTAGGAAAATAAATAAATAAATAAACTACTTCAATATTGATGAGATAAATAAAAAATCATTATGATAAATTGTTACAGTGTTTGGATATAACGAGAATAAATAGTCTTGAAAAAAAAATAATATATATATATATTTTATTTTAAATGATTTTTTTAAATGTATATAGTAGTAATTATTCAAAAATTATTAAATATTTTTATTTATATGTATTTTTAAAAAAAATGTGACACAGAAGTTGAGATTTAACAAGACAGATGTACATTCACTCCAGGCAATTTGATATATATACATTTTTTTTCTATGATCATGATGGACAATTGGATTTCAAGTGGATCAATGAAATAGTACGTACATGACAAATCAAAATGATTATAAAAAAAAAAAGATCATCCTGATTTGACAGATGCTTGTTTATTTATTTAAAAAAAAAAAAAAAAACACGATGACAGAATATTTTGACAATAAAAATAAAATACTAAACAATATCCTTAAGATGTCGAATTTAAATACAGCCAAAGGCTAGTATTGAGTCTTCTTGAAAAAGAAGAAAAAAATTATAAATTCTTCAAAAAAAAAAAAAAAAAAAAAAAAAAGCATGCATTTAATAGAAGAACAAAAAAAATACTAGCCTCCATATAAAAACCATATAATTATTTAGAAAACTTGTGTTAAATATATTTATTGCCAAAAAAAAAAAGGAAAAAAAAATATCTTAAAATGGCAAAATAGTATGTCACAATGTTGTATACGATAAATAAGGGTGACAGTAACGTATATGTTACGCCTGCACCACACATTGAAATAGAGATTGAATCGTTTCCGGTTGTCGCGTGCATCCCTCAGCATATTACCAAGCCATTACCCATTTTTTATTTTGTTCTTGAAATATATATAAACATCCCCCTCAACTCGTCAAATATTAAACCAACAAATGCAAAAATTCAAAATACAAAATACACAGTTGTACAAGACTCTCATTCTATCATCAGGAAATAAAATCGTTAAGAAAAATTCATCGTGTCTATTTGTCCCCACACCGGATCACAACGTATCATTAGAGTAACTTGGCTACAATAGAAAAGGGCGCAGGAGAAATGCCGGAAATTTAGCAAGGAAATAATTTTTTTTATCTTTCATTTTTTTCCATTTTTTTTTTACGATGCGACACGTCGCAAGAGTCATGATATCTAAATCAAAAGACAGGGGGATGTTTTTTTTTTTTTGTATTACACACAAACATTACCCTCGGTTGAATCAACACGCGTATATATACATTTTACTTTGAATGATTTACGACTAATGATGGTTGATCGTCTCTTGGTAACTTCCGTACTTGAGGGGAATTGTTAAAAAAAAAATGAAAATTCCATTTTTTTTTTTCAGCAAAAAAATTAATTTTATGTTATTTAATTTTGTATTTATTATTACATAAGAGTTTTTTTATACTTAACAACAAGTTTGTATTAATAATTAAATGAAAATTATATTTATAAAAGAAAAAAATTAAAAATTGACAGAAAAAAACTGAAAAAAAAAAAACTAGTGATAAAGGTCAATATTAGAGGAGACATATCGTTGAATTTAATTTTTTTTTTTTGTCACTGTAAATTAATTTTTTTTTTTAAATTTTTATTTTAGTTAACATAGACCATAGAGTTTTATAACAAGACTAACAATAAGTATCCCCGATGAGACATTGGATAACAAACATGGCACGCAGATCGTGTAGAGTGATGATCGCGATCGTGACCGGATAGAGAAAAAAAAAAAAAAAAAGTTTTTAAGTCGCGTTTATTCTCATGGGCGATGACTATACCGATCATCAGATATATACATATAATTTTTGGGGTTTTTGTTTTCATAGATCACAGTTAGTTCCTGGTACAAATGCACAAGTTGTCATACATTCATTCAATAAATTCAATTTAAAATAAAAAAGACAACTATCACGTATTTATACTGGCGCCACCAGCCAAGTTTTTTTTTTTTTTTTAATATATTTTCTTCTTTCTATTCAATTGAGAGAAAAGAAAAAAAAATATATATAAAAAAAAAAAGAAATTTAAAGCAATATTATATAACCATAAGTAATATTTATTTTTCTTGGAATATATTTTTGTTCATGTATAATCACATCTTGATCGAAATATATAAATATGTGACAGACAATAGATTGATAGTTTGATATATATTAACTTTGCGTATTCGAATTATATTTAAGTGACAATCAATTTTATCAATAATAACAATCAATTGTCTTTGTATAAACGGGTCATATCACAGGTCAACAGAAAAAAATAAATAAACAATCGTCATATATACACAGACATGTGTCAAAAAAAAAAAAAAAAAAACAAAATAAAAATAATCGCAAAGTTTTCTCAAGTTTGAATTGATCCAAATTGATCAGCAAAAAGATACATAAATTTTCATTCAAAATATATACAATTTTAACACAAAATTATTCATTATATGGATACAAAAATTTATATAAATAAAATTTATATATCCAGTTTATTTTTTGGAAACATTGTGGAAGTTTAAAAAAATATTGAAAAAAAAATCAACTTGAGGTCATGTATATTGATTCATCAATAAAAAAAAAAAAAATATATGCAAAAAACTGTGCGATTTTTTATTTTATTATATTTTTTTTTTTATTCCAATAAAATGACAATGTTTATGCATTATTCAGTTAACTGATACTGTTTAAATCGATGAAAAACAGAACACAGAAATTCTTATCAACAAATAATATCATAAGTCGCACTTTTACGTAAGAATTTATGACAATTTTTTATTTTTTTTATTTGAAATAATTTGCATCAAAGTAATACGATTCGTCATAATACTTATGAACAGATTTAGATAAAAAAAATTAACATTAATGATAACTGATAATAATTTATTGTCAACGTTTTAATGTCAATATATTTACTGAAATTGAAAAAAAAAAAAGAAAAAAACGTTAAATGCATTTAAAACTTTTGTAAAAATAATAATAAAAATGCGAATATAAAATTTATATTATTTTTAAATTGATAATTAATTATTATTAGAAAAACTATAATTAAAAAAGAAAGCTTTTGTGTATATCAAGATTAAAATGATTTTTAATTTTTATATTTTTTATGTTTTCTTCGAAGCTCACACACGATTTTTTTTTTTTTTTTTACGGTTTTTCCAAGATATCGCTGACTCGCATTTATCAAGGGTACGATCTCGAAATCTAAAGTGCGTGGTTAAGAACAGCCCCAACAAGGGAAAAAAAAAAATAAAAATGGTCGCAAGTGCAACCTTTCTCTACACTCTTCCACCTTTCTGATCCGAATCTAAAAAGTCAAAGACATCAGGGCAAACAGGAAAAAAGACGAATGTAAAAAATTGACGTAAAAAAAAAAAATATACTTTCAAATAAAATAAATTTTCAAAAAAGAAAATATAAAAAAAAAAGCATTTCTCGTCAAGTGTATAGTCTTCATACAAACATCACCACCATCAAGTCTTAAAAAATAACAAAAAAAATATACATAAGACCCCATAAATTTTGGTATTTAAGCAATGCATCATAAAAAAAAAGAAATAAATAATAAAAAAAATTGTAAAGAGCAAGTATATGTGGGAGATAAAAATAGTATAGTTAATACACATTTTAACAGATGAAAAAATGAGATGAAAAATATAAAAATTTGTAACGCCCTCTTTTACACACCAGAAAATCCCATAAATCCTTCAAATAAAAAAAAAACCTTGTGGTGTTGTATTATTTATTTTAAATATTTTGATTTATGCCGCTTTCACTGGGCTAATTTGACCACACTGTGGTAAATATATCCACGACCACCCCGATCCTTTTAGCCTTTATTTGCGTATTGTAACTACCAATAGGTAAACCTCTACCCAATTCCTTAACACCAACATATTTTCCCGCAATACCCGGTTCACTCAATTCCAAAAAATAAAATATACCACAAGACATATTATACTGTTCTTTTACAAAAAAAAAAAAAAGAAAAATGAGAAATAAAAAAGAAAATGGACATTTGACTTAGTTTATGTCAGTATTTGAGTTTATTTTTTGCTTTTAAAAATCATCTTCAACAAAGACCACAGGCGGTGAATCCGTTTTTCAAGTAATATATCCTTGACAGGTTTGTGTAACATTGAAAAATAAAAGTCCTCATCTCCACCCTACTAATTTTTTTTCTTTTTTTTTTTTTTTTTTTAAAAAAAAAAAATATTTGAATAATTATAAAAGAAATAATTTTCTATGTGATGCTGTAAATTTAACTGCTCGTTATTGTGTTTTGGTCATCATCGAATAGTCAGTCAAGTGGATCTTTAACAAATGTTTTTTTTTTTTGATATTTACACCAAGAAATAATTTAAATAACACTAAAGTTATTATCATCATTTAGTAAAAATGACCAATTTTTCGGGCTTGAATGTGTGAATCCACTTGTGAATTGAATAAAAAAAAAATTTCAATGATAATAGATATTGTTTTTTTTTTTTTTTTTTTTACAAGTGAGTATAAATAAGAAAATAAATTATTGATAAATTTATTTATAGCTTGTTTGATAATTATTTTAATTTACATTTTTTTTTATAAATATTATTTAAAAAATAACAAAAAAAAAGAAAAAAACAATTGAGAAATTTCATTTGACATGTGGATTTAAATTGTTTTTTATTTTATTTTTTATTTCATTTTTTATTCAAATAAATTGAGCAAGTCATTGCTTATCACTTAGAAAAATAGTTAATGATTTTTTTATATTTTATTATTTATTATGAAGCTTGAAAAAAAGGCGTTTGACAAAATATCCCGTAGAGAGAAAATCGATTTCACCTATGGTGTGATATGTCATGTTTTATTTAAAAAAATTCATTTCATTGATCCACGCCTATACAGTTTTAATTTATTAAATAATTTTTAAATTTTTCATACTTTAATTGAAAAATAAAAAATAAAATAATTCAATAAATAATCATGTTTATTTTTATATTTTAAAAAAATGTCTCAAAATAATTATTATAAGTTTGTAAAAATAATGGGAGTATAAAATAATTTTCCAGCTAATTTTAACCGTGAAACCAGTTTTCAGCCTACTATATAATTTTAGACAATAGAGTGAAATTTTAGAAAACAATGTAAAGATTTTCAAAGCCAATTCATCCTCTGAGAAATAATAATATATCATTCAACCTCAACCCTGTCAACTTTTAACCTCGGAAAGTTTAAAAAAAAAAAAAAGAGCAAATTTTCTGTTTCATCATCATCATCATCATGACGAGAAAAGAGAGCGAAAATTCAGATGAAAAAAAAGTATATATTTAAAAATGAGAGCAAACTAAAGGCGCCTAAATTCCCTCGAGAAAAAATTCAAATAAAAAAAAAAAAAAAAAAAAAGAGAGAATCTTAACGAGAATATATACTCAGGTATAATTCTCATCAGTTTTCATTGTCTCGAATATATTATTTTATCATTATTATTATTATTATTATTTTTACACTTTTACCTCGTATTATTCAATACCCCCAACGATCATGATCTTTTTTTTAAATTTGCAGATAAAAAAATATAAATAAAGAAATAAATAAAACAAGATCTCATCAAATGATAGTTAAAAAAAATAAAAGATGAAGAAAACACATGTAAAATAAAAAAAAAAAAAGTTTTAAAATATTAAGATTGTGGACCTACTTCAGGATGCAACCCGACGAAAATCCTTGGTGATAATGTCTCGATAGACATGTGTTTTTTTTATTTACAAGATTCTGTAAATATTAATGTATTTTTGTTGAAAAAAAAATAAAGATTTTATACCGGAAGAACAAGCACGCGACAACTCGATATACGTGAATATCATTTAAATTGATTTTTTTATATTTTCTTATCTTTTTTTTGTTGTTGTTGTTGGTTTTGTTTTTTTAGTTAAAAAAAATAATAAATTCATTATCCACAGGTGCATCTACATCTATACTGATGCAGTAAAATAATTTTTATCTCAATTTAGTTGTTTTAAATTTTAAAAAAATAAATAAATTATCACTACGAAAGTAGGAAATTTTTGCTTCTAATAATATTATTTTTGTTCAACTAATGTTGTATTTTTTTTTATCATTAAATGATAAATCAATGATAATGTAAAATTATCAGAAAAAAAAATTAAAAGAACAAAAAAAAAGAATTTTTAATAGTAATTTTTCCGAGTACTTGCAAGTATGTACACTGAGAAAAAATGAATAAATAATTTTAGGTTTTAAAAGTAAACTGGATTGATACTTGCAACATGTAAGGGTATGTCTAAAGATTAATGTCATGTTTCAAAGATATCATACAGAAAAAATAAAATGTGGGTTTGGTATACACATAAGAGCAAAGTGTGTCTTGACTGTTGGGACGTGGTTGAATGCAGCTGAATGCACTGGCAAAACAGACGGGAGGAGGTGCCGATATCTCAGTTTTGATTTATTACCCAACGTTTATAACTCAAAGACATATACTTCATACCTTAAGGTATGAATTCATACCTTCATATACCTTTTCAAAATAATTATTTAATGAAAAATAAAATATAATAATAAATTGACAAAGTCATTAAAACAATGAGCTTTAAAGTCACTTGATTCATTTTCTTTTTTTATAAAACTATTTTTTGTATATAATTATTTCTTTTAATTTAATTACTCAATTTTATATTTTATCTATAAATTTTTGAACCATCTTGAATTTAAATTTTCATGATAAATTAATGAAAATTATTTTTTAAATTTATCTGTCAGAATGAATATGGAAAGAAAAAAAAATATATATATATTGGTATAAATTTATATGATGGTGTTGATTTTTGACTTTTACAGATAAATAATTAGAAGAAACTAAAAGAAAAAACAAATATATATCGTTTTGCACAGTTTGATAGATGACGTTGCTTGTTCAGTGAATCGATGTTGGGGAGGGTACACGTCAAGAAGGCGGATAGAATGATGATGATGCTGATGATGATGATGGAGGCAACAAAAATATAATATATATATATAAATAAAAAAAAAAAAAAAAAAGAAACAATGAAATTATAAATTTTTCAAAGGCACAATTAAAGTTGAAAAAATACTATTTTTTAAAATTCAATTTGATATTTGATAAATAGCACTTTGAGAAATTTTAGGCAAATGATAAATGAAAAAAAAAATTATATAATTGCCAAGTATACAAGCTTTAAAACATTGATGTATTACTTGTGCCAATAGCAACTGGTATAAATAAAAAAAAATATATTTTATCTCAGTAAAATATAAAAAATTCAAAATAATGGTGAAAAAAAAAATCAGGTACAGCTAAAAAATGGCTCAATACAACTATGTAATATATTGGAGACTATCATTGAGTTTCAAAAAACATTATTGATAATTTTTCATGTAATAGACTTAATCAATATTAAATGAATTAAACACAGACCTTTTTAGCGTCCATAAATTCCATCACCAAATCTTCAAGTAGATCATAATAATTTCATCAGTTTCTGCAACACAAAAAATGTCAAATCGTATTAATTATTATTCAATAAAATCATTGAGTTGTTTTTTATTTTCTATTATTAACTGTACTATAACTATTCGCTTTATTTATAATAAATTATTTATATTTGGAAACGACAAGTCCATGAATTGCTAAGCAAAAACTTGGATCTACTGACGATGATGTACCGTCATTCAGATAGAATATTATGTACCGTTTAAATATCGTCAGAGGCAGAACAAAAGTTTACTGAACTAGCATTTGATGGTAAATTAATAGTCGATAAGTAAGGATTCAAAAAATCATCATGCTTAAAGACTATTGAAGACGTCAAAAATAAAGTTGTTATTGACATATTTTATTACTTTGTTATTGTGTGTTCATAATATTGTTGTAAATTTAATTATTAATCAATTTATTTGATAAATAAATTGTTCAATCATGTCACAAACAAGTGATGCACCAGAAAAACAAGTGCAAGATGTATTATTAGAAATAAACAATGTTGCATTAAAAATGTAAGATATAAAAATTGAAATTAAAATATCAACAGGTTAAGTTTTCATTGTTTACATATATTTGATTTTACAGAAAACAAAAATTAAAATCAATCAATGAACTTACTAATGGACAAGGAGATTTAATAATAAATGTAATGGAAGCTAATAAATATTTATTAGATGAAGCAAAAAAATTAGGTATAAAATCAATTAATAATTTAATAAAATTAACTGATGATGAAGATGAAAATACTGACATACTGGCAAATCTTCAACTTGATGATTTATTTAAAAATCTAAAAGAAGCTCAATCATTAAGTAAATAATTAATTATAAAATATGTTATATTATAATATAATTTATTTATTTTTTCATACATAATTTTATAAATAAATATTTTTATTAAAAAAAATGTATTAAATGTATTTATTTATTTACTTACTTAATTTTTTAGTATTTAAAAATTTATATCTTTGATTCAGTTAACCAGCTGAATTTTTGTTCTTTTCTGTCTGCTTGAGGATTAATCATAATATTAATAATACTTGGTGAATCATTGACCTTAAAAAATTATATAAAATTAAATTTATATTAATAAATTTTTTATATCAAACATTAGTAATACCTGAAGAGCTGATTTTAATGCTTTTTGTATATCTTGAACAGTAGTACAAAAGTATCCTTTTTTGCCAAATAATTCCATCATTTTTTCATAATGAGTTTCAGCTGTCAATGATTGTGGTGGTGTTCTAAAAATAATATATTAAAAAAATTTATAATAATACATGCTGAATTGAAAAATTTATTGTTAACTTACACTTGAGTTGATTCACCAGCATTTTGAATAAGTTGGAATGTTTCTTTGTCAACACCACCATAAATACCATTGTTATTTACAATAATTATAATAATTGGCAGCTTGTATCTATAATTTTTGTTTAAATTATTTATAAGGTAAATATTTAGTAGAGTTTTAATTAATTAATTTATTTTACCTAAACATTGTTTCAATTTCCATTCCAGAAAATCCAAATGCACTGTCACCCTCAACACAAATAACACGTTTATTTGTTGATAAATCTCTGCAATAAAGAGCAGCTGATATTGCAAAACCAAGACCAACACCCATTGTACCAAATGTACCAGCATCAATTCTATGTCTTGGTTTTGTATTTAATAATATTGTTCTACCAATGTCCATTGTATTTGCACCTTCTGAACAAATTATACAATCTGTAAAAGATAATAATTTATAAGTAATTATATAATTTTTAAAATAAAATAAAATAAAATAGAGGATTTATAAATTTTACCATTTGGAATGATTTCTTGAATATGTTTAAATACAGTGTAGTAATTTAAAGGAACTGAAGTATCTTCAGCCATTCTCTGATGTTAAATTTATAAAAATTAATATTAATTGTTAATAATTTATATATATTTTTTTTTAAATCAAAATACCTGCATCATTTTTTTATTTTTTTCTCCATCAATTGTTAATTTATTCCACCATGGATTAGTTTTTTCAATTTTAAAATTACGTTTTTTTAATGCTTTTGTTAGTAAATCAACTGTTGGTACAAGATCAGCTTGTATTGCAATTTTTGATGTTACTGAATTGTGTAATTCTTCAGCACAAATATCAACCTTAATAATTCATATAAAAATTTATTTAATTAATTGATAAATAAATGAAGGAAAAATTAAATTTTTACCTGTATAATATTAACATTAGATTGAAATCTTGGTGGACGTCCAAAATGTAACATCCAATTGAGTCTAGCACCAAGAAGTAAAACAACATCAGATTGAGAAAGTGCTGTTGTTCTTGCACTTCCAACACAATTAATATCATTATCAGAAACAACACCTTTACCCATTGGAGTTGGTAAAAATGGTAAACCAGTTGATGTTACTAAATTACGTATTTCATTCTCAGCAACTGCATATGCAGCTCCTAGATAAATTTAAAAATTTATTATTTGTTATTTTAATTAAATAAAAAAATATATAAATTTAATAAATTACTATACCTTTTCCAATAATTATAAGAGGTTTTGATGCTCGACAAATTAAATCAGCAGCATTTTCAATTATTTTTTGTTGAGGAAATATCAGTGGTGGTGATGGACATGGCATAACATTTGCTATTAAATCATCAGAAACTTGTTGTTTTAATAATGTTGCTGGAAGATCCAAGTATACTGCTCCAGGTCTTCCATAAGTTGATAATCTAACAGCTTTTTCAACATGAAGAGGAATTAATGATGCTGATGGTGGTCTTGCTGAATATTTACAATATGGTCTACATGCTTCAACTTGTGCATACTCTTGAAAGCCTCCAATACCTTCATGATCTTCAGCACATGAACCACCAATCACAATAACTGGCCTAAAAATATAAAATTTAAATAATTAATAAATAAAAATAAATTAAGTTATTAAAAAGCCAAATGAAATAAACAAAACAAGTTTTATTTTAAAATAACTTGCCAACAATTGACTTGGGCATTTGCCATTCCACCAGTTACATGCAATACTCCAGGTCCAGATACACAAAGAACAACAGCTGGTTTTCCTGTTAATATTAAATTTATTTACTTGTTTCATTAATTAATATCATGCAAATTAAATTATAATTTTATTTATTAATATTACTTGTTAAATATCCATATGCTTGAGCTGCATAACAAGCTGCTTGTTCATTACGAAAACCAAGATAATGTAATCCAACACCTTGAAATGACAGTGCCAATTCAATTACTGGATGTCCCATTATACCAAACACATATTTAATACCCTTAATAAAATAATAAATATTAAAAAAATTAAATTAATAAATTTTTTTTATAAAAATAATTATTAAATTTAAAATAAAATTATAAATTTTTTGATAATATTTTTGTTCAAAGTCCAAAGTCAATTATCCATTTGTCCAATTGTCCAAGTCAAAATTATCAATTTCTGATAAAGAAATATTTAAAAAAATAATAATTAAAATATATAAAAGTTAAATTAATTATTTATATAAAATTTATATTACCTGATTTTTAAGGGATTCAGCCATTATTAGATTTCCATCTTTCATTTTTAATTTGTTTTTTATTACATATATGTAATTTTTAATTTTTTTTTAAATGTCAAACACTTTCAAGTTGATGATAACAAGTTGTCTGCTATTGTTAGCAAGTAGAAATGTATCAAAAATGTATCATAGTAACAGTCTGAATATCAACAGTCATCGAAAACTGAACACAACCAAACGATATTCAGACATTCAGTGCTCTTTTGGTAAATAGCTCTGTGTTTTAGTTCGTCTGATATTTTAGAGATAGCTCTAGTTATATGAGTTTAAAAAATTTCCAGCTATATATCATTTGACTTGGATAAACTTTTAACATATCTAGTTGTTTGAATTTTTTTATTAATAATAAAATAAAAAATACAAACTTACCTGTGGTATCCCTCTGGATGTAATCAAAATTGTTTTCACTAGTTTTCACATTTCACAAAACTTTTATCCACTATCTTTCATGAAAGATAACTTTTTTTTATAAGTTTTATTTAAAAATTAAATAACATGTAACAAAAAGTTTCTGCTATTCAAAATTAATCTGTGTTGTTTTATTTGTATATAAATGTATCGGTCGCTTAGAAATATTTTTTCTATGAATCAAATGACCATGCAAAATTCCGACTTTTTCATGGTCATTTCGAAATGATAAGATGAATAAAAAAAAATTAGTAAAATTTACAATAAATTATTGAAACTCACAGGACAATTGTTTTAGGCTGTTTTTTAAATAATAGAAGCATAACATCATCAATAGGTTGCTTAGAAATATTTATTATATGATCTAGATGACCATACAAAAGTCAGACTTTCTATGGCCATTTCTATTAAAATAAAATTGAACCTAAAAAAAAACTCTACAAAATAATAAAATTAAAAATTGTCTTGATAATTTCTATCATATAAAGTATTTATTTAAAAAAAGAAACAAAAACTTTTTAAAGTATAAAAAATTTCTTTGATAAGTAGATATTAATTGAGAAACTCGGTGTAGGGTTGCACCATTAAGTTTATTATAGATTATTTTTTTATTATGGCGTGCAAGTAAATATAAATGCATTGCAGGTCGATAAGTCGTTTATCCCTTGGGTTTGTTCACATATAATATACAACTGAAGTATTTAAAGAAAAGTTTGGCGTTTCAAACGATTGCATGGATCACGACAACAGCAATGCGGCATAATGATTTAAATGAGATATAAATAAATTTATGATTTGTTCAACTAAATTCGTCACCAGAAAAAAAAAACAAAAATAATTATACAACAATCAAAGTAAAATAAAACTTTTTCAAACAAACTTAATTTAAACGAATAAAAAAATTTAATTAATTGTACAAAATTTATTATCAAAAAAATTATTGAAAAATATAAAATTTAAAATTTTTTTTTTTTTGAAATAAACTTTATTCATTCGCACTTATTGAGGGTTAAAATTTGTTTGACGTTTTGAATGATTTTACAACAAGATTCACTGTTGATAAAGGTTTCTTCGGAACCCAAACAAATGGGATTAACTTTAAACTTTTTTTTCTATTTTTTTTTATTCATATATATATTTTTCTCTTGATACTAAAAGGACCAAATAAAAAAAAAAAAAAAAAAGCAATACGCAAAAGAGGGGTGGTTTAAATAAAACTTTTCCCTGTGACTAAAAATAAAAAGATAAGAAAATTTTGTCCCTACAAATTATTTGACTGTGAAAAAAAAAAAAAAAAAACAATAATCTAATTTTCATATTTTTAAATTTTTTAAAAATACTCATAAATATATAATTTTAATCAAAAAAAAAAATTATTAATTAATAATTAATTTATCAAATTTTATTTTTATATTTAAAAAGTTTTTTATTAATTTTTTTTTTTTTTTGATTTTCTATTTATCGCGATTGAAAAAATTAAATACATAAACATGTCAAAATTATGACAACATGCTAGAATTTTCAATATAAAGATAAAGATAAAGAAAAAAAAAAAAAAGAGATAAAAAAATTGATGATACTGGTTACTCGAGGGAGAAATTGTGTGAGCGCAGGCGAGACAGTGAAATTGGCGTATCGATTATATGGACCTGGTGCTTTCTGCCGGGAGACTTTGCTTTTGGCCTCGTTGCCTGGGAATATAAACCATTGAAAATGAAATATGAAACAATTTTACGAATAAATATAATAATAATACTTATAAATTTTTATATCATATAGACACTTATTTCAGGATTAAATAACAAAAAAAAAAAAAAAAACCTAAACCTTCATACAGTGCGGATAATCAAAAATATTTTGTCATATTTTTATATTTTTTGATTATATATACAACCAAAAATTCAGTCGTATTTATTCTATAATTCAAACCCTAATCTCTCAAGATATTTTATTTCATAAAAAAGAAGAAGGTTCATTGAAAATCTTTCAAGCGAATTTTTTGTCTTATTTTTATTTCACTTATTTTTTTTTTTTTATTTTTCGAATCTAATCATCAACATTTGTACTGACAAGCAAAAACCACAAAAAAAAATTTAATAATAAAACAATAAGTTGATTCAACTGTACTGTTTATAAAAAAATAATATATTTATAAAAAAAAAAATAAGATTAGATAAAAAATAAACAGCATAAAATATCAAAATAAATTTAAAGAAAAAAAAAAAAAAGCAATTCAATTTAATGAGAATAATATATTATGACACTTTGGAGACCAATAAATCTATATAGTAAAAATTTCGTATGTCCTTTTAAACTTAACTACAAAAAAAAAATTTACATTGTTAAATTTAAATTTACCCAGTAGCTGATATAAATAAATTAATGTTAATAATAAAATATTAAATATAAAAATGATTATATCAATTTAAATATATATTTTTATCATTATAATCAAGTTTATAGGAAATATGTAAACATGAGTTGTGATCGCGTGCAGATATATTAATATTTTTATTATTTATATATTTATTTTGTCGACATTTGAATGAACAAAAGTTGGTGCAGGTCAGTCACCTTAAAATTATATAATGTGCATCATTTACGTATATTTAATCGGGTCGATGACTTTTTCTCGCGTGTTACATACTCATGAAAACTACCCCATTTATTTTTAGCTCTTTTTTTTTTTTTTTCATTTTATTCACCCTCTATGTAGTGATTGCAATACTAGTCATTTTTCAATGTCCTGAAACAAATGACATTTGAATTTTTCTTAGCTACAAATAATCTTAAACTTTAAAATAATCTTAGATAATTTTTGGTTTTCATCCAACATCGCATGAGACATAGATTATCGGAAATAATTTATGACATTTCACGAGGTATTTCCATCTTGACTGTAGTATCAATTTCTTTTATCTTTTTTTTTTTTTTTTATTCCTATTCAAACTATATTTGCATTGCTTGATAAATTTATTTTTTTTCTGATCAATAAATCGAATTGTCATGTTTTAAAGGATAATTTATAAATTTCGTATTTTTTATTATTTTTTTTAAATTTCAAATTGTTATAATTTTTGTAGTTTTACTTGGTATTTTTATCAATAATATGTTTATTATAATAAGCAATATGAGTCGATCGTATTTTAAAAAAAGATTTTATCTTTTCTTTCATCTTATTTTTATCTTTTTTTTTTTTTTTCTATAAAACTTATAAGACGAGAAACGTCAAGTAAAGGTAAAGCACTGGTAAGTGGATCATACCAAAGTATATCACAGTGTTACACTCACAACATGTTCTTATAATTTAATTTGCATTTTAATTACCCTATTTAGTTGGTCTTTTAAATTATGTATCATATGGGTATTTTTAATTATTATTTTTTAAAAATATCCTGCTGTTTAAACAATTACATGTTCAACATGATTACAACCATCACGAGTCATTCAAAAATTTTATATATCATTTATTTAAAAAACAAAATATATATTATCAAATTGCGTGATGAAAAGTCATAAATTAATTTTAAACTTTTTTTATTGAGGGTTATTTGATCATTTGTTTTAATTCTGTGACATTTTAGTTTTGATGAAAAATTTTAAAAAATATTTAATCTAAAAAAACATTGTATATAGTTTTAATAATTTTAAACTATATTATGGTATATTATTATTACAAATAAAAAATTAAATTTTATATCAAAGAATTTATTATATTTTTTAAAAAATTTCAATAAAATTTAAATTAATAAATATTTAATTTAATTTTCATGATAATATAAAAAACAAAAGCATATAATATTAATACAAAATTTAAAATTAAATAATAAAATTTTTTAAACTATATATATATAAATATTTTTGTTTTTATAATTAAAAAACAAATTCCAATAAATATTAATAATAAAAATGATAAAATTTAATCACATCATCATTTATAGTTGAAAATAATATATTTTTAAACACCTAAATACCATAACTCGCTAAAAAGAAAAAATAGTAAAAAAAATAATTTAATTAATAAAATAAATAATTAATTAAACGCGAAAACGTGATAAACATGAAACACATGCGTCGGCGTATCAGTAACACCGTTCATTCAGATTATCTGGGGAAAATTTGTTGTATATTTTACTCTAAACTCCCCTATACTTAAAAATGAAAAATAAAAAATAAAAAAAATAAAATAATTTTATGTCCTTTTTATCATTAAATGCAAGCACAATTAGGGGAGGTCAAAAAATATAATTTATTTACTTTAAAAATCGCATTTTTCGAGGCTTGCGCATCAAATAAATAAATAAATATGAAAATAAAATAAAAAATTATAATAATTGAATATTTTACTTGTAATAGACAACAACCAACAAATTTTTATAAATAAATATATACATATATATTGCAACAGAAAATTTTCCCACATGTTGCGCTTAAGCTCGTGATGGCGCAAGCTCAATATGAACTAAAACCCGGGCCATCATCATCTAGATAGACAATCTCTACCCTCATTTTTTCGCTTTAGTTATACGATTGACATCGTACAAGTTACATGCTTTTATTAAAAAGAAAAAATTTAATTAATAATTGTGCAATAATATAATATTTGAATAAAATAAATAAACATTTTGAATGAAAAATTTATAAATTAAAAAAAAAAAAAAAAAAAAAGTTATGTGAAGTTTAAAAAAGTAAATTTATATTAATTTGTTTTAATGAATATCTAGATACTTAAATATTGTGTTAATTATTTCAATATTATTTTTAATTTATAGTGTCATATATATAATTGAGCTTTTTTTTATTTATTTTTATTGTAAATTTTTTTGGGATATTTGTTTGAGATGGGTTCGAGGGAGGTAGGTGAAGTGTATAAATTTTCTATGTTTCTGGAAGTGTGAAATTAAATTTTTAAGGTATGTTTTTATTTATATATCAATAATTGTATATATTGATATTATTTTTTTATTGTAAAACTAAATAAAATTAATGTCAAATGACTTGTAATAATTATATTTTAAAAACACAATAATTTTAGTTTTGTTTAAGTTTTATAAATATACTAAAAAAGAAATAAAATTTTTAAAAAATAATAATAATCATATACCAATTTAATTTCCACTTTGCTAATAAAACTAGAAAAAAAAATAAAATAAAATCAGATTGGGTTAACCGACATCTTTATACCCTCGTTTGCACTGATGAGGTGAAATTTTTATCCGACTCATCTACCTATACTATCATTTTTCTTTATCATATTCCCATTTACAAAATATATTGTTATAAAAATCTTTTTTCATAGATAAAAATGAAAAATATACAAAAAAATTACAACTCAATTGATAAAATCGTAATCAATTTACCTGTTAATCCATCAAACTTATATAAAAAAGGAAGAAAATCAATGAATAAAAATTTTTTCTCAAAGAAAAAAAATATATATCAAGGACATATCAATTTGTCAAAGTTTGAAAAACTATTATCAACAATTTCCTTGCTTATTTTTTATTTAAATATAAATTTTATACAACAAAATAAAATTATATTTATCACAATTAAATATTATTATTTTAAAAAATTATATTCTCTAATGTTTGTTAAAGACAGATCATTAATTTAATCATAAGTAATGAGTTTAGTTGTGAGAAGAAAAAAAAAAAATATAAAATAAAAAATAAAATGTCGAGGACAATTCTCCAGTGGCGGGAAAAAAGTGGCTCATTAATTTAACCACTACTCTTAATTCTTTCATGTGCTACTTAAAAAAAAAGTCAAAATAAAAATTACAAAAAAAAATATAAATGAGCAATTAACTATATCAAGAAATTTGTATTTTCTTCTGAAAAGAAACATGAATAATATACAACTAATGAAAAAATATAAAAATCCAAATGAATTTTTTCATTTATAAATTTTTTTTTTAAACAAATATTATCAATACTTATTGATATCATATTTTAAAAATAAAACCAGGTTAAATTATTCCAAAGGGAAATAAAAAAATATAAAAATACAATTTGTAGAAATTCAGGGAGGGAAAGTCAATTGAACCAAAAGAGACCACAATGAGCTAATAAAAATGCAATCGAGTGATATTGAGTGACATGGGGGAAACTTTGTGAGTGTTATAGAAAATAATAATAGTTATAATAGTAATAATAGTAATAATGAAAAAAAAAAAAAAAAAAAAAACAAGGGAGTAGAAACCCAGTTGATTTTCTTTACTTATGGGGGCTTCAACTTACAAAGTATTGTTCTCATGTGGCCTTTAGTTTGTATATGAAAATAAATAAAAAAAAAAAAAATAATAATAAAAATTCATCCTACTCTATTTATTTCCCTCTTTGCTAGTTTTCAAGCTACACTTCACTACTGTCATTGTAGCTCATAGCCCTTGGTTCTCATTTTTCTTCTTCTTATTTCAACTTTTATTATATATTTTTTTTTATTTTATATTATTTCTCGTCTGATCTTACATCGAGAATTCTACTTGCTACATCTCTATTTTCAAAAAAATAAAAAAATTCCTAATTTTATTTTCTATTCTAGATATGACACTCAAAGTTTTTTACTGTTGATGACTTTTCTCAAGAATTACATTACATTTCATAACATTTTTATTTTTTTAAACCTCAAATTACTTTAACAAAGTCAAAAAAATAAATAAATAAATAAATATATTTAAAGACACTTAACATCTGTTGTCATTGTATTTATTTATTTAAATTTATCACTGACTGTCAAGAGCTTGTCATGATGTATTTATTTTTAAAATATATATATATATATATATAATATTTTTTAAATTATGAAAATATTAAAGCTCTATTTTAAATGACCTTGAAATAAAATAAATAACAATTAATTTAAATATTTCAAAAATATTCTATTTCTATTTTGAAAAATATATATTACGAAAATAAAATTATTTATATTCATAGTTAAGTTAGTAATTTGCGCAATTGAAAACTATTAAATTGAGGGGTTTGTAATTTACTCAATGCGGTTAACCCTTATAGTTACATTTAATAAAAAATATACGATCAATAACAACAAATGATCTAAAGTAATCATTAAATATAAAATTAAATTAAATGCATGATGGTTTTTAAATTTTATATTCATTTTTTTATATATAAATCAGAATTTTAATAATTTTTAAAAAATTTTTTACAAGATATTTGATAATATGGCAAGTGTTTAATATTCTACAAAAATATTACCTATAAATTTTTATAATAATTTACATTAGTTTCTATGTTTTATATATCTACATAGTTATGATATAAAATTTTGCATTCAGTAGAGTCGTCAACGCATTCATCTCTGTGTGGCTTATAATGTGAAAAAAATATTACGCCTGAAGTCGTAAAAAAAATGGTTTCATGTTATTTACTTTTTTTTTTGTTTTTGTTTAGGGTTTTATATATATGAAAAAAATTGTTCAAATAAGAAAAAAAAATTTATCAACACAGGGGTAGTTTTTACATTTTTTTGTATTTTTTTTATTTTTTTTATATATGTTTGTGTGTTTATTATATTTAATCTTAAAGTTGGATATATATAAAAAAATTTTATAAATATTTATATTTTTTATAAATTTTTCATTATCAAATTAAATTTTTTTTTTAGGACCAAGTGATCCAGGGTTTTAAGGGGTGGCATCAATGCCGGCCAGGAAGGGACTTCTTGCCCCTCAAAACACCTTTTTAGATACAATCGCAACGCGATTCGATGGAACACGTAAGTCAAAAAATTTCATCATCAAATTAATTTATTTCTTTTAAAATTTAAATTTTAAAAAAATATATAAAAAGCTCGCAAGTGTATATATGTATAATGTTATGTCATCATATAATGATGTTATTAAACAAACTATTCTATTCTTGTCATCAACCCCTCAAAATACATGTTATAAATAATAATGTGTTCATTTTACTTTTGGCATAAATACAGTAAAGTTTTCTTTGTATAATTATCAAGAGATACATTGAGTTTAGCTATTCTGTATGTGAATTTAACCATAGATTTTAACCTTAAAAGCTTGTAGAAAATTTATTGTTATACCGAAAATTTTACCCTACAAAATTAATTTATATTTTTGTCTCTCATTTATATAAAATATACTGAGTGCGTCTTCCTGTTTCATGAGTAAATTTTATTATAATATAATATACATATAACATAAGTGGATTGTTATAACAGTCAACCCTTGTGTCATTCAAGTATATATGATAACTATATAGAAAACTTTTAGCAACAAATATTTACAAGATATTTTAGAAATCATAAAAATATTAATTATTAATTATTAATTTTATTGTTGCTTTGAGTATTTGATATTTTTTGTTTATAATATTTTAATCAACTGTATAATTTTTAATTTAAATTATAGCATAATGTAAAATTTATCATCAAATGAAATGCTTTTTAATCAATCAATCAATTTATATATATATGGTTTATAATTGTGCATATATGTACTTTGTGTTTGTCACGAAGCTTCATAATAATTGTCAATGAAAATGATGTTAATAATTTATAAAAATAATGAAAATATTTATCATCATCATATACACAAATTCGAAGCTGTTTAAATTTAATATGAGCTTAATATTGTAACAAATTAAAATCTCTTTGGATAATTTATAAAATTAAAAAGTTATACATTTTTTTTTTTTTCAAAAAATTAAATTGATGAAAAAAATAAAAAATAGTTTTATCGAAATGAGATTTTTATGACATACACTTATATTGATTACATATATTTATTTATCAATTTTATATCTATTAATGACAAATTGAATTGTAAAAAAAATAAATAAATAAATTGAAATTTTATAGTTTCTTTTCATAAAAGTATTGAATAAAAAAATTGGATATGATTTATTACAGTTAATGTGTCAAAAACATATTGAATATATCCCTTGCATTTGAAGATGAAATATTCAGGATGTAAAATCATTTTATGTTACCGATAATAATATTATGACAAACTTTTTTGTACATAAATAAATAATAAATACAAACAAATAATTAAAATATGTATTTAAATTTTAGTAGATAATATAATATCCTATTTTATTTTGCATAATAATATAATTATTTTAAAAAACTAACAAAGTCTAATTCAAAAACCCTAACTATACCTTTTGACCATGTTGTTATATATAATTTGATATTAAATTTTTTATTCAATTTTAGTATAAATAATCATTATTTATATTATGCTGTTGTTTTAATATAAATAATAATATACATGTTTATATTATTTTTGAGAAATATAATAACCAATAAAGACATTACATTTCATGTAGAATAAAAATATTAAAAAATAATAAAAAAAAAATTCATATTGTAACAAAAATAAATTTTATTTTTTAAATATTTTTATAAAATTTATTTAGAATTATTTTTTTATTTATTATTATTTTAAGTAATAAATATTTATTATTTATTTCTGTAAATAAATGAATAATATTATTGGAATATTAATGCATTTCAAAGAATGCAAAAGAAGTTGGACTTTTGTATATGCGTTTCTTGGAAAAATGGCTTCTCATTACCACATCCCAAATTCTTTGATATTATAAAAAAAATATTATACTAGTTCTATTATTATATAATACAACCCTGAACAGGTTCCAAAGATCACCTGAATGAGTTAAAGAAAAAAATACATCAGTTCTTCATGTGACATTGTATATATCACAACAACTTTTTTTTTTTTTTCTCACGATATTTCATCTCAGTAAGTTTATTTTTTATTTTTGAAAATTAATAATGAAAAATATTATTTGTTTTATTTTTATCATTGGGTAAGTTTATTAAATAAATTTTTTTTTTCAATTTAAATTCTAATATATAATTAATATATTTTTTTAGAATTATTAACAATCAAGTTTTAACATTTAAAATATCAAAAATTAATCAAATAATTTCTCCAAAAAAAATCATATGGGATTTAATAAAAAATAACAACAATAAATTGATTAAACATCAACAAAATAAAATTAATACAATTGATAATTCTGATATCAATAAAAATACGACAAAAATAAATTACAAAAATTATTTATCAAAAATTGATGAAAATTTAAATATAAAAAAACATCAAGTTAATAATTTTTATCTGATGAAAAAGTTTAAACATTTAAAAAACATTAAAAAGAAACTTAAAACTGTCAAAAATCATAATAAAACAAAAAATTTTATAATCAATAATCAATCAAATCATTATTTGTCTCGTTTTGTAAGAAGTAAACCGACTGCATATGATTGCATTCTACCAAAAGGTATATATTATTTAAGAAAATTAATAATAAATTTATAAATTAAATAAAAATAGAAATAAATTTTAATTTTAGTTCCAACAGAAATAACACCATGGGCTCTTGAATGTTTTACATTTGAATTTCCAGATTTTTTAAGATCACTCGGAGAAGAAGAATTAGTTGTTGATTATAAATTAGTATCATTTATATATCCAATGACTTCAACAAATATAACATATACATGTGAAACTGGTCATTATGGTGAACCATTATTTTGTGAATATCGTACACAAATTATTAATAAACGTATTTATGAATATAAAAGTGAATTTAATAAATTAGAAAATCGTATAACAACAGAAACTTGTAGACGTGATAGATATACAACTGATTATGATTATTAAAATATATTTTTTACATTTTATTTTTATTATTTAAAAAAAATTTTATTTTTATTATAAAATAATAAAAAAAAAAAAAAAAAAAAGTGTTAAAAAAAATGCATGTAAATGTATGTAAAGTGTTGAATAAAATATAAAAAAAATATTGATAAAAATATGATTTGAAATTTTTATAGAGCGCAAAAAAAAATATAAAAAATTCTCTAGTGCATGCATTTAATATTGCACATGTATAAAATGATGAATTGTGACATTTTATTGTTGATGTATTTACAAAAATACATACTCAAAAAAAAATAAAATAAAAAATAACAAAATAACACTATACATACTGTCTATCATCAGACAGCTCGTTTGAACTTCAATACCATCAAAATCCACTTGAATTGTGATATCAAAACAATATATATCTATAAATTTTAAGTTTGGTAAACTCAATGATATTTTTTCTATTTTTTTCTCTTGTCTATGTATATACTTTTTCTCTAGTCTTTATGTATATTATTTCATATATATCAAGTATTTTATCACGTGTACTGATATTTTAATATGCAAACAATAAAATTACATATTATATGAACATAAAGTACTCAAATCGATTTATTAAATTTCAATGATCAATATAAAAAATTTTCAAGTGTGATATTATATATATAATATAATATTATGAAATATAACATTCACGTCATCTTTGATATATAAATTTAATCAAATAATTTTATATTTATATGTAACTATTATTTTATAAATTTTTATTATGAATAATCCATATTTAACAAATTTAATAATAATGTATATTTTAATAATTATTATTTTTATTATATATTTCATCGATTTTGCCACAAGGTGTTGTGAAAATTATAACTACTTTAAAACATAAATTATATCACTTGGTCGCACTGATGCCAAACGATATGATTCGATAAACTTTTTAAATAAATTATAATTTTAATTTATTTTTTAATAATTATTATTTTATATTAGCTTTTTAATTTGGCTTATATTTTTTTTTTGTTATTTTATTATAAATTTTTTTGATTTTTATATAAATATATATTTGAAATTAAATTAAAATTATGGTACTAAAAAATACATCAAAGATTTTAATTTTTTTCTAATCAAAATAAGTAATTTAAATTTAGTATCATATTGAAAATTAATAATAAAGAAAAACAAGCTTTTAATTTAGTTATCAAAGTACTTTTTTATTAACCACAATAATTATTATATACGTGACATAAAAATTACTGGATATTTTTTTTGCCTCTAATTCATGGATACTTTATATGGATTATATATTTTTATCTTTGTAAATCCATGTGCCAATTAAGTACACACTACTTTTAAATGAAAAAAAATAATAGTAATAATAAAAATGACATGAATTTGCTTTTTTTTTTTTTTTTTTTAATAACAAAGGGTTGATTACAAGAGAATCCTTTTTACCTTGCACTTATCGATTAAAATCAGGTCAAGCTTATTCTCGAATAGATAATACAATTTTTATGTATTTTTTTTTTTTTTTTCATTATTATTTACATTGAAAAATAACTTCAATGACATTAAAAATAATAATTATTTTTTATTAAATTTCTTTCGTACGTGAAAATTTATAATTTATATTTTTCCAAAAAAATAAAATAAAAAGAAAAATAATTTACAAGTGTAATATTTACCAACTGACTGATCAATTTGGTTAATTTTCTACTTGACCCTGTGCTCTTTGATGTACCCTTATTTTTTGATATATATACTTTAATCCCTTCCAAGAAATAATAAAATATTTTATCAGTCAATAAAGAAAAGTAAATAATTAAATAATGATAAAAAATAAATTAAATAAATAAAATAAAATAAATAGAAAATTCGTTGAAATTCAAGTGGATTCGTTGATCACTGACTGATAATTCAAACGCAAAAATAAAATAAAAAAAAAAAAAAACCTTTGAATCTAAAGGTCACTAAGAACAAAGTAAAGGTACTTATTTTTTTTTTTTTTATATTTTTATAAAAAATATATATTTTTTTATTCCATATAAGAAAAAGAAAAAAAAAAAAAAAAAAAAAAATCACAAAAGAAATGTCTAGGGTTCATTAATTTTCGTCCTTCGACATCTCGTTGAGTTTGCACTTCATCGCTTCAGTGTCTTATCGTATATTTTTTTTATTTTTTTATCTTTTTTTAATTCTAACTGTATTTTCAATCGATGAAATTCCCCTAGACATTATTTTTTTTCTTGTCTTAAAAAAATATCTATCACACAATAATAATAGTTGAAAAAAAATAAAAAAATTTTAAATCAAATATATTTAATATTGCGTTGATGTATATAATAATTTTTATTTAAGAAAAACAAAATCATATACTTGTATAAAAAGTAATAATAAAAAAAAAATAGGTCATTGAATTTTTTTTTAGTATTTTATTTAAGTCCATTGACTTAAGGGCAATGTACTGTACATATATATTTAAGTACACCTGGTTCATAATATCGACGTAAATGATACTTTTCAGAAAGATAAAAAAAAAAAACCTCGAGGATAAAGAATTTGAGAGGTCTTAAAGTTAAGAGTTCAAAAGTCTCAAGACACTTGCACAAAAATTTTCAATGGTATTTTTTTTTATATACATGTATATAAAAATAAAATTTTTGTCTATTTTAGTATACAAA
Organism: Lysiphlebus fabarum; assembly: GCA_011426435.1. Classification (NCBI taxonomy): domain Eukaryota; kingdom Metazoa; phylum Arthropoda; class Insecta; order Hymenoptera; family Braconidae; genus Lysiphlebus; species Lysiphlebus fabarum. The sequence goes on along the minus strand of WSYQ01000244.1, from coordinate 9,409 downwards.
AAAAATTTATGAGTTATACATATATAAATATTGAGTGAACGAATAGATGATCCTCTGTCAAATTGAGAGTACTGATGTATTCAAAAATAGATTTAATGGATTGACAAGCTGACATTAACATGAAATTGACAAAAAAAAATATTATAACAAGAAAAAAGTTTTTCTGATGGATCTCTTTTTAAAAATTTTCGACAATCAAATATATATTTAATTTAATTTTTTATTTCTTGTCATACAAGTGTGATGATCATCTTATATTTTTTTTTTTGGTCCTATCAAATTGAATTTTGATGGAAACATAAGAATAAATAGTTTGGGCTTGTCAATTGACTATAACTATGTTTTATTTTATTTATTTCAAGTATATATATATTTTTTTTTTTTTTTGTGGCTGAGAACATCATAAAATTGAGGTGTGGAAAAAAAAAAAAGGGAAAAAATATAACAATAGTTGTAAGATAAGGCTAAGAAATATGTTTGGGTTTATTTTTTATATACTCAAAAACATATTCCAAAATCGATAAAAATGGTACCTTATATGTGGGATAGAAATGAAAAAAAAAAAAATAACTAAAAGTAAGTATATTATAAAAAAATCATGAAAATAATATACACTTTTTTGTTGTATATTTATAAATTGTGTATTTTATAACATATTTGAAATTCTCCATTAATTTTAAAAAGTAAAATAAAACAACCCTGTAATATATATATAGTGTTTTATTATAAATAATATATATCACGACATTTTTTTACGATTTTTTTTAATGGATAAAAATTTTCTTATTGGGAGATTTTTCAAAAAAATAAAAAAAAACTGTGACCTGATAGTGCGGTAAAAAAAAGTGGGCTCGTAACTTTTCGTTACAGCACAGATAAATACAGGATAAAAAATAAATTACATAAAAGAATGTTAATAAAAAAAAAAAATAATATATATATTAAAAATAGGGAAGTGAATTTTAAAAAAATTTTATATATTTTTTTTATTTTTATAAATTTAAAGACTTAAATTTCATCGACAAATATTTTTTTTTTTAAATGTATATCATCATTACTGATAATTTTTTTTCTTTTGAAAATTTACAAATGTCTTATTCAAGTGCATAAAACTTTCTTTCAATTTATTATTCATTTTTTTTTTTATATCTTCAAATATACCAGTTTCTTTGACATGAAGCTTTGTTTCAACAAATCAATGCAACATTGATATATAAAAAAAAAATAAATAAATAATAAAAAATAAAAGCAATATGACACAAGTAAAAGCATTTCAAACATAAAAAATTTTACAATATGTCGAGTGTAAATAATGTTACTCTTTGAATAAAATATTCAACTTTTATAAAAATATATTTCATCTATTTATTTTAATAATGTTTTTATTATTAAAAAAAAAAAAACTATTTATTAATTTTTAAATCACAAAAAAATAAAAAACCAATTTTCATATAAATACGACGATGTATATAATTTATATAAAAAAATGATAAAATTAAATAATAAATAAAAATTGAACAAACTAGTAAATAAATGACTGCAATATCCATAAAATAAATATCTGTATATAATAGATTTAATTATATTGAGGTCATGAAACATCCCCTTTAACAAGATCTAGAAAGTTAGCACAACCTTTATGGCACAATCACTTGTTACTATAATAGGAATTTTGTGTAAATTATGTGCAAATTATGTGCGAAATTATTAATTTTTGTGCACTTATAAATTTTTTTTAATTAATAGTTGTGCTAGCTTAAACCCAAGATAGCACAACTTTTTTGTTTATCAACATAGAGAAAAGCTGTTAGGACCATAATTTTGTGCAAATTATGTGTAATCTAGTGTGTAAATTTCAACTCAATCGGATAATAATTATTTTTTATATTAATTATTTATTTTTTTTATCTACTGGTTGTGCTACCTTAAACCCAAGATAGCACAACTTTTTTGTTTATCAACATAGAGAAAAGCTGTTAGGACCATAATTTTGTGCAAATTATGTGTAATCTAGTGTGTAAATTTCAAATCATCATAAAAGTGTGTAAATTTCAACTCAATCGATAATAATTATTTCTTATATTAATATATAAAAGAAATAATTATTATCCGATTGATTTGAAATTTACACACTAGATTACACATAATTTGCACAAAATTATGGTCCTAACAGCTTTTCTCTATGTTGATAAACAAAAAAGTTGTGCTATCTTGGGTTTAAGGTAGCACAACCAGTAGATAAAAAAAATAAACAATTAATATAAGAAATAATTATTATCCGATTGAGTTGAAATTTACACACTAGATTACACATAATTTGCACAAAATTATGGCCTCAACAGCCTTCACGTACGTTGATAAACAAAAAAGTTGTGCTATCTTGGCTTTAAGGTAGCACAACCAGTAGATAAAAAAAATAAATAATTAATATAAGAAATAATTATTATCCGATTGATTTGAAATTTACACACTAGATTACACATAATTTGCACAAAATTATGGCCTCAACAGCTTTTCTCTATGTTGATAAACAAAAAAGTTGTGCTATCTTGGGTTTAAGCTAGCACAACTATTAATTAAAAAAAATATATAAGTGCACAAAAATTAATAATTTCGCACATAATTTGCACATAATTTACACAAAATTCCTCTTATAGTAACAAGTGATTGTGCCATAAAGGTTGTGCTAACTTTCTAGACCTCCTTTAACAACCAACCATCAATATTTAAAAAATTTAAAAGTAAATACGGAAATAATATTTTATTAATTTTTTTTCAACTAACACTAAATTGTTAATTAATTTTGAAATTTTATTTATGATTATGATGTATTAATTTATTAAATTTTAATTTAATTTATTTTTTTTTCTTCACGTTGTTTTTATTTATAACTATTTCCCAAGAGAGCACAGACAGTTTTAAAATTTATGTATAATATTTTTTTTTATCTTATTTTGTCAAGAGAGCATCATTATATTTTATTTTTATTTTTTTTCTACTTTTCATATTTTCTTTTTATGAATTTTTCATTTCATCATTTCAGCATGTATATAATAATTTTCATTTTCATTTTTTTTATATATAAATATTGTGGCTTTAGAATTATTGAGATATTTTAATTTTTTTAGTAAAATATTTATTGTAGCGAGAGTAATTTTACTATTATTTTTATTTCATAATTTAGTTATGAAAAATAAATTTTAAAATAATATTATGTATTTGAATGAGTAGTTTTATATAGTTTATATATTATTTTACATTTTTATGAAAATTAATTTAAAAGCTATTTGAAATTTAAGTGAAAATTTTCTGAATAATGTCAGCAGGTTTGAATAATCAATATTAAAATGACAACATGGGGGAGAGACAATTGCTTAAGTGGTATTATTTATCTTTTGATAACATAAAAATTACAGTAAAAATGAAAAAAAAAAAAAAAGACTGTACTGTAATGATAATTTATATTTATTTTAATAAATGAAAAAATAAAATTTTAATGCAAATAATAAAATAGATTAAAATTTTTATGATATAAAAAGTTGACCTTAAAATTAAAGTCAATATAAAAAAGTATATATCTTTAACATAGTTTAAAAAATAAAAAATTCACTTTAATTTTAAATACTGTAAAAGATGAAAAATATTGTCAAGAATTTTATTTTTTTTTTCCAATAAATCTTTTGTTTGAAATATGTCTTTAAAATTTACAGTTTTAAATTTAAATTTTGAATCTGAGTACATTGTTGAGTATATCTTGTGAGACACCCTGTGAGTCATTTTTTTTTTTTAATGTAAATAACAACAAATTATTGTTTAATTAATTGCCTTAATGATAAAAATGAAAATTATGAATCAAAAATATCATTTATCAATGCAAAAAAACGAAAATAATCAATTGAGACTTTTTTTCTTTGAGATAAAATTTCGATTTGAGACAACCTGTGAAGCTAATTTTTTTAAAAATGCAATAAAATAAAATAATAACAACAAATTATTGTTTAAATATCATTTTTAACATTATATCAATAATTTAAACAATGATTTGTTGTTAATTTTCTATTTTATTGCATTTTTAGAAAAAACAGCTCACAGGGTGTCTCGAATCAAAATTTTATCTCAAAGAAAAAAAGTCTCAATTGATTATTTTTGTTTTTTTTGCATTGATAAATGATATTTTTTATTCATAATTTTTATAATTAAAAAATTAAAACTTATAATTGTTTTGTTTTATTTTTTTTTTTTTGTAATATATTTAAAAATAAACAAATAAAGTTATGCTATTTAGTAACCATGGTGCCCACAGCCAACCAGTTTCGTCGACGAACATCCTGGTCTTGATAATAAATAAAAATTAAAATGATTTAAATAACAGATCAAGTAGAATTAAACAGTAAATTAAGGGAATCATGTGGTTTTGATTAGACCACGCAAGGTCACGCAAATCCTCAGATTCTGAAACTATGTGGTTTGTAATAACCCAAACTACGTGATGTAAACATTATTAATGTGGTTTTAATCAAAATATATAAAATTGACATTATTTAAATAAAAAAAAAATATATGTATTATCAATAAAATATCACGTACAATTAATCTAAATTTAAATTTAAATTTTTATCTTCATTATTCATAAAATTAAATAAATAAATAAACACGGTCAATATATAATTTTAAAATTTTCATTATCTATTTATCTACCTGTTTAAAAAAATCTCAATTTAAAAAATATATAAAAAATATAATTTACCTAATTTTTTTAAATCAATAATTTAAATAATTAAATTCAATAAATTTTGTATATAATATTGACATTTTTAAAATTATAAAATTTCCAAAACTTGAATTATTTTTTAAATTAAAATAAATATTTGAATAAATCAATGTGAAATTTATTAAAACTACTTGAATGATTCGAGTAATTCGATTATATAAATTCTTCAGATATATCTCATTAAATTTGGGAATAAAATTGTATTTTTTTTTTTTGTCATTTTAAATATACTTGGTTGCCGACTATTTTGTTGACACAATCTCAATTTTTGATAAAAATATATAGTAATTTAACCAAGCATATAATAGTTTATGTTTTTCATATTTATTACAAATTTTAAACAAGTTTATATATTTATAATTTAAAAAGAAAATTTTAATATAGCTTTGCAATAAACCATCTGGAAAATGTATATATCTATATCTACTGACTATATAAAACTTTTAAACTCAACTGCATTTTCTGTTAAACCACAATTTAAAAACTTTTTTGTATGATCAAAAATAATATGAATGAATTATATATCTACTAACAGGGCATCAAAATAATTTTCTCATTAATATATAACTAAAAAATTTTAAAATAAAAAATATTAAAAAAAAAAAAATCTATTTAAATTAACACTGTGTAATATTCAATGTCATTATATAATTATGCAAATTTATTTTTTTTTAATTTTCTATATGCATAGATTAATTTAAAAATTTTATATATTTTTATTATAAATTTTTTTTCTCGATATTATTATTTTAATATACAATATTAAGTATATTTATTAAATTTTTTTGTCTTTTATATTTTAATATATTTCAGATAGCAATTTTGTTTTGGGAAATGCCCAAGTACCAACAATCTATCCGATTGTTTATTGCTCAGATGGATTTTGCGAGTTAACAGGACATCCGCGAGCGCAGATTATGCAAAAAGGCTGCGCTTGCAAATTTTTATATGGCCCAGATACAACTGAAGAAGATAAAACAATGATATGGAAAAGTCTTGAGAGTAAAACTGAACTCAAATTAGAAGTTGTATTTTACAAAAAAGATGGTAAATATATATGAATTTTTAAAAAAAAAAAAAAAAAAAAATGAAATAAAATTAGAAAAATAATAATAATAATTTTGTAAAAATAAAATATAAATAACTCATTTAAATAACTACTTGACCTAAATATATATTTTTTTATATATTTAAATTACAAAAATAAATAAACAAGTTTTTAAATTATATAAAAAAAAAAATATTTTAAAGTTTAATTAGCAAAAAACAATCTTTTGAAATTAAATAAAAAAAAAAAAGAAAAATATTATAATAAAATTAATAATGAATTGACATTATACTGTCATTTGAAATTGATATATAATTTATTTGAATAATTTTATTTTCAATTGAAAAAAGTTTCAATGACTTTTTTATTATTATTATTAATATTATTATTTTCATTAAACTTTACAATAAATATATGTATATTTTTAGGTAGCCCTTTCAATTGCCTGCTGGACATTGTACCGATTAAGAACGAAAAGGGTGATGTTGTACTATTTCTTGCATCGCATAAGGACATCACCCTTGCCAAGTGTTTTCCCTTGCGTGAGTTAAATGATGGTGGTGAGTGCACGTACTGCTGCTTCTTCCCAATCCTAAACCCTTAAATCTAATTTTTTTTTATTTTTTTATTTTATTTGTACAACCCTTGAGTTGTATATTTTTCATATAAAAAAAAAAAATAATAATATAATACTATATAAGGGTCAACATGGCACTCATGTCCTGCAAGCTGAAATTATTTATCAATTTTTTTTTTTATTTTTTGGGTATTTTTATATATGAAGAGAAGAAAAATCAGGTTCAAGTACGATTTGAAAAATTTTACTCGCACATTATTTTGTTATAATAATAATATTTAGATTTAGATTGCAAAAAAAATATTTGCACGCTGATATAAAAATAATAATTAGATTGCATATATTTTTGTAGATTTATTATTTTTATATTTCACGTATGTAATTTATAATAGTAGAAAATTAAAGAAAAATTACTTTTCACAAAGTTAAAAAAATTAATTTAACACTATTTCATTTGCACAAAGTATTATAATGAGATTAATAATTTACTTTTTTTATCTGCTTACAAAAGAAAAAATAAGGTAAAGCTTTTAGTAAAAGAAAAAAATAAAATAGTAATAATAATAAAAACTGAAGATGAGTGAAACAAAGCAGAATATAATTTCATTTACAAAAAGAATTATTTTAATATATTCAAATCAGTGTAATGATTTAATTTTAAAATTTTTTTTCCAACAAAATCACTTTAGATATATATATAAAAATTTATAACTCATTTATTTAAATGTCATTAAAATTTTAATCAAAGTATTTTATTTTTTATTTTATCTATTTTCATATTATCAATTTACCTTCAATTGAATTTTAAAATTAAAAAAAAAATACACTATATTCCCAAGATACCTCAGTGCTGCACGCAATAAAAAAATTATAAAAACATTGAATTTCTAAAAATAAGTATATGTATATATATATGTATAAAAAATAATATTATTTACAGATGAAAATGGTGATATTGATCCAGAGGCACCACCTGATAATTATGGTGGTAGAAGACGCAGTAGGGCTGTATTGTATACATTATCGGGACATTATAAACAGGATCGTAAACATAAGATCAATCTCAACAAGGTATAAATCAATATTGTCAATATTTAATACACCCAGTATATTTTTCATAAAAAAAATAAAACAATGTATATAAATATTTGTTTTTTTTTTTTTTCATCTTTTGAAAAAATTTAAAATCCTATTTTTTCCTTCAATAATTTCGATATATTTTAATATATTAATTTTGTTAATTTATTATTGCAATTTTAATTTATTTATTTATGCTAATTTCAAGTATCAATTAAGTGTTCAATGTCATGCTTGTTTTCGCATGTCATGACAAAATAAACAATGACCTTTATATGTATATATCATTCAAAGCTTTGATGATGATGATGATGATGATAATGATTATCATATATTCATTGGAGTAAATAAAAAATAATATAATTAAAATTTAATTTTTCAATGATAATAATAATTATTATTTTATTTTTTATTTAACAGCAATTACTTCATTCACCAGCTGCTCCTTTACCAGAATATAAAACATCTGCTGCTGAAAAATCACAATTTATTTTAAGTCACTATGGTGGTTTTAAATCATGTTGGGATTGGCTGATACTTATATCAACATTTTATGTTGCTGTTATTGTACCATATAATGCAAGTTTTATCAGTACTGATAGACCAACTGTTGTCAGTGATGTTGTTGTCGAAGCACTTTTTATGTTTGGTAAAAAAAAAAAAAACAATTTTAAATAAAAATATTTTATAAAAAAAGAAAAAAATAAATAAATAAATGTCAATTAATTAATTAATTTATCTATTAACTTGTTGCATTGTATTCAAATAGTTTATTTATCATTTGGCATTGTATCAAAAAAAGCTTTTATCATTGAATTCTATTTGCATTTCAGTAAAATTAATGAAACTTGGGTATTTATTAACAATTGTTGTTGTTTATTTTAAATGATTGGATAACTTTGTTTGGATCATGTTGATTTATAAAATAAAAAGAAAATAAAAAAAAAAAAACAATTAAATTCAATCAAGAGATAAATTACTATTTTCTTTTTTGTTTTTTAATAAAATAAATTGACATGAAATTTTTTTATAAATATTATTTGATAAAAATTAATAAAATTTATAAAATATTATTAATTTTTTTATTATTTATTTACAGATATAATATTAAATTTTCGTACAACATATGTCAGTAGAAAAGGAAAATTAGTGATTAATGGAAAAAAAATTGCTGTTCATTATTTAAAAGGATGGTTTTCAATTGACTTAGTTGCAGCTTTGCCATTTGATCTCATGTATGCTTCTGACGTATACAGCAGTGAGGTAAATAATATTTTAAAAAATTAATCAATATAAAAAAAAATGAATTTTTATAATTGAAAAATTTTTAAATTTAATGATAATGCAAAGCATTGAATCAAGTTCATTTTATACTGGGTAAATAATAAATTTTGAGAATCAATTGAAATCCTTGTAGGAAGGAAGTAAATTCAATGAATAGACCAATCATCATATTTCTAGCATTCACAGAATTCAAACATTTTCTCCCTCAAAATTATGATAGAATATATATTTATAAATTGAAAATAAAAAAAAAAAAATAAATCAATTTCTATTTCTATTATTATTTTTTATTTTAATAATAAATTCATTTAAATTTATTATAGGAATCTGGAACAAGTCATGTACATCTTGTTAAATTAACACGACTTTTAAGATTAGCTAGATTGTTACAAAAAATGGACAGATATTCACAATACAGTGCAATGATATTGACACTATTGATGTTATCATTTTCACTTGTTGCACATTGGCTAGCATGTATTTGGTATGTTATTGCTGACAAAGAACGTCTTAACAACGACAAAGAATGGAATCTAGGTATGTTTATTTTTATTATACAGATAAATAGAAAAATTCTCTCAGCTTATTTTAAGGATTTTATATTTTATTATCAAAGAAAAATTTAAAAATAAAAAAAAAAAAAAAAAAAAAA
>WSYQ01000243.1:0-95206 GCA_011426435.1 Lysiphlebus fabarum | reverse complement strand
TACCAGATGGATGGGAAATACGTTTAACTGAAGATGGTGTTAGATATTTTGTTGATCATAATACAAGAACAACAACATTTCAAGATCCAAGACCAGGTGCACCAAAAGGACCAAAGGGTATTTATCGTGTACCAAGAGCATATGAAAGATCATTTCGTTGGAAATTATCACAATTTAGATTTTTATGTCAAACAAATTCTTTACCAAATCATATTAAAATAAGTGTTAGTAGATCAACACTATTTGAAGATTCATATCATCAAATAATGAATGCTGAAGCATTTGCATTAAGACGAAGATTATATATTATTTTTAAAGGTGAAGAAGGATTAGATTATGGTGGTGTATCAAGAGAATGGTTTTTCTTAGTTAGTCATGAAGTATTAAATCCAATGTATTGTTTATTTGAATATGCAAACAAAAGTAATTACAGTTTACAAATTAATCCTGCATCATATGTTAATCCAGATCATTTACAATATTTTAAATTTATTGGAAGATTTATTGCAATGGCATTGTATCATGGACGTTTTATATACAGTGGTTTTACAATGCCATTTTATAAAAGAATGTTAAATAAAAAATTAATAATGAAAGACATTGAATCTATTGATCCAGAATTTTATAAGTCTTTAGTTTGGATTAAAGAAAATAATATTGATGAATGTGGCCTTGAACTTTATTATAGTGTTGATTTTGAAATACTTGGACAAGTTATACACCATGAATTAAAAGAAGGTGGTGATCAAATACGTGTTGTTGAAGAAAATAAAGAAGAATATATGAGATTAATGACTGAATGGAGAATGACTAGAGGCATTGAAGATCAAACAAAAGCATTTTTAGAAGGTTTTAATTCAGTTGTACCATTAGAATGGCTTAAATATTTTGATGAACGTGAACTTGAATTAATGTTATGTGGAATGCAAGAAATTGATGTTGATGATTGGCAAAGAAATTCAATTTATAGACATTATACAAGAAATAGTAGACAAGTTGGATGGTTTTGGCAGGTAAAAAAAATGATCTTATCAAATTTTATATAAGTATCTACTTTTTTTTTTTATAACAAAATTATATGTATTTAAATTTTTATTTTTTTTTATAGTTTGTTAGAACAACAGACAATGAAAAAAGAGCAAGATTATTACAATTTGTAACTGGTACATGTCGTGTACCAGTTGGTGGATTTGCTGAATTAATGGGTAAGTTTATTTTTATTAATTAATAATACCAAAATTATCAAAACAATTTGTATACTTTATTGATAATTTTTTTTTTTTTTAATAATTTTATTAGGAAGCAATGGACCCCAAAGATTCTGCATTGAAAAAGTTGGTAAAGACACATGGTTACCTCGTTCTCATACGTGTTTTAATAGATTAGATTTACCACCATACAAAAGTTATGATCAAATGGTAGAAAAATTAAATTATGCTATTGAAGAAACAGAAGGTTTTGGTCAAGAATAATATTTTTAAATTTCTTTATTTGTTATTAATTTATCAGTCACGTATTATTATTATTATTTCAACAATTAAGTTATAATAACAAATGAAAATAGTATATTAGAATATAAAAATTAATTCAACGTGACGAGAAAAAAAAACAAAAAAAAAATTAATTGATTAATCATAATTCCAATTTTTTACATCTTAATATATTTCAATTTAAAATGTTATATTATTTTATTATATTATTGAATTATATTACAAGTCAAAGTGGTATTTAAAAAAAAAATAATTATTATTACAATAGAAATGATATTTAAAAATATATAGGATATATTTTTTTTTATTAAAAATAAAATTTAAAAGAAAAAAAGTAATCGATAATAATTTATGTTTTTAGAACAAAAATTTTATAATTATTTTTACGTTATTCATCACAATTATTATTTTAAATATTCACTTTGTGTATGTTCAGAGCAAAAAAAAAAAAGAAAACAAAACAAATTATTATATTAGTTTATTGTATATATGAAAAGATAAAAAAAGATTTAAAAAAAAAAAAACAAATGGTATTTATAAATAATTTGAGATGGTAAATTATTTGTTTTTGCTATCCAAAATATTATTAACGAGTAAATGGTATTTTAATCAAAGTCCGAAGATTCACGTTATTATTTTCTTCGAATGATTAAAAAACAAAGTAATTAAACTTATCATTGCATTTTGATTATAATCTTTGAATAATTGTGATAATTTAGCAGAATTGTTATCGTTGAATGATATAAATTTTGGTGAAGGGTTACAAAGCTCTAGATAAAAATAATTTAAATGAAAATAATTGAATGGTGATAATGTTATAAATAAATTGCGTATGAATTTGTTGAATGGTGTGAATGTTATATATTATATTATTTGTGAATGTATTTGGACCATTGTTGACAAACATTAATGCATATTGAAACACAAAATTAAAAATATTATTGTCAAAATAAAAAAATATCAAACGAATGAATAATGAATTTTCAAAATTTAAATAGATAAATTAATTTTTTTCATCAACTATCAAATAGTTGTTTTAATATTATTTTATAAATAATTTACATTTGATGTAAATTTAAAACTAAAATAATATAAAAAAATATTAAATTTATTTTTTTGTTTGTATGAGTGATTGTATTTAAATAGAAATAATGAAATAAAATGAAAATAATATGTCAATATTTTGAAAATATATAAATAATGTGATTAAAATAAAAAATTAAAAAATTATATTGATAAGATAAATTTTTCATTAGATTAGACCTTGTTTCAAAACTAATAATAATAATTTTGTTTTTTTATTTTTTTTTTTTTCAAAATGAGTTTGTAAATTGTTGATTCAAAATGCAATTATTTAAAAGTTTAGATATAATTAATAGAGTTATTTTTGTTTGACTATAAAATAGATTCTATTTTTTTTTTTTTTTTTTTTCATAAATTATTTATTAGTGGTATGTTTGTACATAGTATATATACAATAATAATAAAAATTAATTTATAGTTGAAAACATTTTTGCAAATTTATTATTATTCTTTAACATTTATTATTGTTTTTTTTTTTTTTTAAATCAATTTTGACTATTAACTAATAATTTTCATCGAAAAATTATATATGTTGTAAGCTATAGTTGATTTTTAATTACAATTTTGGAATTTTACCAAAATATTTTTCCCAAAAAGAAGATGAAAGGTCTGATTCAACTGGTTCCCAAGCTTTGAAATTTTTAAGTTTTGAAATTTCATCTGTTAAAAAACATTTAAAATAAATTTAGTTATTGTTAAAAATTAAATTAATATTAAAATTTTAATTACTTTACCATCATTCATATTTTCAATAGTTTCTGTTTCAGTTATTACTCCATTTTTATCCTTTTTTTTAATTGAAGTATAAATTTTATTATCACTAATTTTTTTTTTAATTATTTCTTCAGTATTACCATCACTGTCAATAACTTTTGTTTTTTCATATATACCTCCAGAACTCATTGAACTTTGATAAGCACTTGATGTAAACATATAGGAAACAAACTGTTTTGGTTCATGATTATCAGAATTTTTTAAAACTTTTGTTAAGTCACTTGGTGTTATTCTAAATTTATAAAAAACAAAAATTATTAAAATTATTCTTTAAAATATTAATTCTTGAATTACTTACTTTCCATCAAGATCTTCATCAGTTTTTGTACCAATTGAATCAAAATTATTTGAAAATTCAGGTTTCAATACTTCATCTCTAAGATTTTTTTTTGATGTTTGTATTTCTGATTCAATTGAAAGTATTTCTTTGTTTATATTTTCCAATTCTGATTTGAAAAAACGAGTAAAATTAGCTGGATTTGTAATTACTTCAAAAAGGCCAAATGATAAAGGACCAAAATGAGTGGAGTTGATACTATTAGATAAAATGTTAACAATTAAATAATGATAAAATATATAATTAATAATAATATTATGATAAATTACCTGTAATCATCTCCAAAATCATCATCTTCTTCTTGGTCATTTTGCCAAATTGGATTTCTAAAGTGTTCATGATTATTTCTAAAACGCAAATTATATCAACACATAAATATTGTTAAAATGTTATGCTCAATGATCTAGAATATTCTTTTAATAATTATTTAAAACTTTATTATTACCCTTCAATAGAATTATCTCTCCTGCTATTTTTTGTACCCAATAAATTATCAAAAATATCTTTAAAAAATGACATGTTTTTTAAATTAAAATTAATAAATATTATCAGCAAACACAATTACTTTGACTTTACTGGTATCTCTTAGCAGATTGCATCAGATTTTGATGAACAAAAATGACAAAATGTGCGTTCAACAAAAATAAAGTGAAGTTAGTTGCAAAAGTTTTTTTTTTTTTTTCAAGAACTCATGTTACGTCATTCTCTTATTGTGTTTCTGTTAACCTTCCAAATATAATTTTATCGTTTGACAGACTAAAAACAACAAACTTACAAAAACAATAATTTTTTTATTAATAATATAATAATTATAATAAAAAAAAATGCTAAATTTAAATTAAACAATTGATTTATTTATAATTATTTAAGTGCCAAATATTGTATTATAATTATAATTGTCAATTTGACATTTAGAGAGAAAAAAAAATATACTAAAAGTAAGAGCCAAAATATAATAATTATTATTATTATTATTAAATTATAAATAAAAACAATATGTTAATAAAAAAACAAAATAAAATAATTTAATTAATTGTTTTCAGGTATTTTTTAAAATATAAAAAATTAATTGACAACAATGAAAAAAAATTATATAAACATTTAAATTTTAAATAAATTAAAAAATTACAAAATAATTAAATAAATAAATAAATAAATAATGAATAGTTTAACTGGTCAATTTCGTAAAACAACATGGGATCCATTTTTAATAATATCACAAATAATAGCTGTACAAACAGTCATGTATTTTTTTCTTGGAATATGGATATGGATTATTGCAAGTTATCTTGGTGCAACAAGATCACTTGATTATGCATTTCAATATAAAGAAATACATGTACGTGATATAGCTGGTAGATTAGTTATAACAATATTTGTAACAAATTCATTTATTGGTTCATTATCATTATGGTGGCTTGTTCAAAGAACAAAACAATGTATGGATTTTTCATGTACAGCACATTTAATACATTTAATTTGTTGTTGGATATATAATTCAAGTTTTCCAACAACATTTAGTTGGTGGTGTTTAAATATTATTTCAATGACATTAATGTGTGTTTGTGGTGAATTTTTATGCATGAAAACAGAATTAAAAGCCATTCCACTTGGTATGAATAGCCAAAAAACTGCCTTATAATTTTATTATATTAATTATTTATAATTTATTTATACAATAATATATCATTAATCATTATATTAAGAGTTTAATAAATTTTTATTGTTGAAAATTTATTGTATTTATTTAATTAATATATACCTATAACATCAACTTTATTTGATAATTTACATTTTTTTTATTTATTCATTTGTTTTTTTTTTTTTTTCTTTTAACTACTGCAAAGATATTTTAAATATTTTATTATAATATTCAATTCAATCAATGATGATGATCTTCTTTGGTAAAACGAAGACCACAATATCCACAAGCATGATTACCAGGTTTATCCTGTAAATTAATAATCAATTATAAATTTAATAAAAAAATAAACAAAACTTATAATATATCGAATAGGTACAGGTATATTTACCAAATTTATATAAACTTTTGGATGACCAAGTGGACCACCACCACCATTACAACATACAATACGATCTTCAGTTTGTTGTGGTGGAACTTGATCAATTAAATTAATTGCCCATTGTTTATTAACTTCTTTTGGTCGATCAATAAATCTTACTAATCTTTTATCATCTGGCTCAAATTTCTAAAATTAAAAACAATAATATCAATAATAAATAAATTTAAATTTTCTAGACTTGATATTTTGACGTAACCATATTTTGACCGTATTTTTAACATAAATTTAATTAATTTTAATTAATCAACAAACCTGGCCAGTATGTGTTTCAATATCACGTGGTTCCCATGATGCATATGAACGATAAAAATAATTAATTATTGGTAAATTATTATTTGTTATTTTATTAGATCTATTGAACAAATTACATATTTGCTTTCCTGCCATTTTGTTAGACTAAACAGTCTGACCAACAGAATAAAAAATAAAAAAAATATATATTTTCCAATATTTTCTGTCTCTCGATTCTCGAAATTTTTCTTTCGATATATTTCGATATAAATATATATCTCGAATAAATTGATAAACAGCTGATTCAACTTTTAATTAATAATTTGTCGTTTGTTTTAATTTTATAAAATAACTACAGGTATATAAATTTAACTGTTAAAATTAATAATTAAATAAAATAATACAAAATTAATTGTTAATTAATTATAGACAAATCAGAAATTTTATTTTATACAAAATAAATTATGAACAAAATAAAAATGTTATTTATCATAAAAAAATATTAATATTTTAATTGAGATTTATTAACTCAATCAATATTACAATTATATATTTTAATCATCATTATTTTTATTATTATCAGTATTAGCATTTTCATTATGAGATGAAGAATCACTATTAAATAAATCTTGATATTCATCTTGATATTCAACAGCTTGTTTACATTTTGATACTGGAATACATATATTATTTTCATCACGTGCAAATCCATAATTACAAGTACATAAACCAAGTGTGCAAATCTGTAATGTAAAATTATTAGTTATAAAAAAAAATTAAAAAAATAAATTAATAATTAATTTAAATTAAGAAAATTATTTTTTAAATATCAACTAACCCCTCGTTTTGGTAATACTGATTCTATATTCCAATATTGTTCACATGTTAATTCATTACAAAATTTTTTAGCTCTTGTAACACGACGTTCATTCATTTGACAAATTGGTTTTTTATTTTTTTTATATTGAGGACATTTTTTTGGTAAAACACATGTACCTTTTTCATTTAATAAATATCCACGATTACATTCACAACCATCAAGGTTTGTTGTTTCACATGTCTGTTATTTCAAATTTAAAAAATATATACATCAATTATATTATGATTAATTAATTATTTAATTATTTATTTATTAATTACCACTAAGCAACTTGAATATGGCTGTTTTGAATAATACTTTTCACATGTATCTGCACATTCATCTCCAAGATAACATTTTGTCCAGTGTGAATTTTTTGGACAATTTTTTTTTTTAATTACTCGATATGTTGGCCATTGTTCATCATCGTATGTTATATTATCTTCTTCATTAGCAAAACTAACTGGAAAATCAAAAAAAAAAAGCAATAAACCAAATTAATAATTATTGTTTTCTTTTTGTATATTTTTTTTTTAGTTGTCAGTATTGTTATATAACCTTTTTTTTTTATTTTTTTATTATATATATATTATTTTAAATTTTATTAGTTAATTGTAATTAATTTTTTAAATACCTTGAGTTGTAGTTACGATGATGAAAAATATACACAAAATTATGAATTTCATTTTACTTTATTTGTCGTATTTTTTAGATGTTAAAAAAAATCAAGAAAATTATACTTGTTAGAGATGTTATAGTGCGTTTGATGCAGCGGCATCAGCTCTGCTTCACTAAAGAAAATGTTGATATTTTTTTTTTTTTTTCATAAAAGGGACAGCTGAAAATTAACAACAGGGGGCGGATGGAGAAACATAAAAGAAAATGTTGCCTATTTTTTTTTTTTTTATATGGTATTTTTCTTTGAATTATATTTTTTTAAGTTAAAACTTGTTTTGATGCAAGTATAAATACTTATTTATATTATTAGGATGCAAATAAAAAAAATATACTATAAGTTTTCTTATTAATTATATATTTTTTTCTATGAATTTAATTGTTGTAAATTAAATAATATTATAATAAAAATATTATTATTTTAATGTCTAAATAATAATTTATAAAATAATTTTTTAGTATGATAAAATAATCATATTTAAATTATAAAATAATCAACTTTTTTCTAGAAAAAAAAGATAAACCACTTTTGATGAGATCTCAAAGGAAAATCATTCATTTTTCGTCACGTTGTTTATTTCGAAATTTAGAATCTCATTCTTTTTAGAAAAAAAAATTTACTACGGGTGGACATGTCCATCGTTTGAAGTTACAAAAAAGAGAGAGAGAATATACCTGAAGGTGTATTATATACCTGACCACATAATTAGTACATGAAGGTACTATTTTCAAAAAATAGTAGGTAAAATAGAAATGATAAAAGCATTACCGATCAGGTAAATAGATTGTACCAACTGCGCACCAATCTGAAGTTCGTCCTGAATCACCACCAGTCTTGCCAACTGTTGGAAACTTAAACTACATTTCTGATTAAATAGTATTCGTTTCATTCATCAGTCGACTCAGTCGTTCGTAAATAATTGCACAGGCAACATCAAATATATTCGAACAACATAACATAAAATACTTTGCTTCGAAAGCACGACATACTGATATACTTTATTTATTTATTTATTATATAAATAAATATATTTATATCAATACAAAATAAATTATTCAAGTGTATATATAATTTCAATTTAAAAATCATCATGTCATATCCAAAGGTATGTTTAATAATTATAAAAAGTTTTAATAAATACATACAGTTTTTATAATAATAAATTCAATTTGTTTTAATAATTAATAAATAGTTTTAATAAATTCAAATAGTTTTTTTAAATAAAAAGTTCAATAATTAGTGATCAATTTTTAATTTAGTTTGCAAAAAAAAAATTAAAAAATCCACGTGTTATAATTTATTGGTTATTTTATTTGTTAAAGGTTCAAGTTAATGATGAGGAGAATCGTTTGGCTATAAGATTTTTAAGAAAAAGAACATCAAAATTTAACTGGGGAAAATTAAATAATCCACAAAATGATGACCGCAAGGAGCAGATTGAAAAACCAGAAACATTAAAGGTTAACAAATTGCCTGATGTTTTTAGCTCCAAACTGAAAATCAACATGCTACAAACAACTGTAAGTTTAAACATTTTTTAATCAATTATTATTTTTATTGTTAAATATTTAATAAAACAAAAAATTGTTTAATAATATATTATTTATTTTTATTTGTTAAAGGTTCAGACAGAAGATAAAGAAAATCGTCTTGCAATAAGATTTTTATGCAAACGAACAAAGAAATTCAACTGGGGAAAATTGAATAGTTCACCAGCTGATGACTACTTGCATCAAATTGAAAAACCAAAAATACCATCAATCCAAAACTTGAATAAAAATTCATTATTAAAACTTAAAAAATCCAAAGAATCAAATGTACATGTAAAATTATCAAATTTTAAATTTTTATCTGATGAAATTATTATTCAAGATGATTTACTTAAAAGTATTCCAAATTTTACTATTCAATGTGAATATTGTCGTAGAAATTTTTCTAATCAAAAAGTATATTCAATACATGTTAAAACAAAACACAGTATTATAGTTGAAAAAAAAAATTAATTTATTCAAATCATAAATAATAAATTATGATTAAAAATTTGCAATGAAATTTTTTTTTTTTAGTACTTGTATAAATTGTACTCTATCGAATGTAGTGGGAAATTAAATTGTAAAATATATTTTTATGTATATTAAAATAATTATTTAATTAATTAAATAAAAACCAATCATAAAACAAAATTTTCTGTGTTGTTGTATAATTATTTTCCTTTTCACAAAAATTATTAAATTATTTAAAAAGAAAAAATTTTAATATAATTATTTAATAATTAATATTTGCTTTTCTTAAACATATTTTCATAACATAGGCAGAAATACAAGGATCTATATTATTTAAACTTTTACCACCTAGTAAATAGAAAAAAAAAAAAAATGATTAAAAATATATTTGATACATAATATTAAATAATAATAAATAAAATTCACTTGCCATCATCAAAACAGTTGTAAATTGTAATATTTTTTTCGTCATTTAATTTGTTTCTTGAAATAATTTCAGTCAAAATAGTGTTGTTTATTTTTCCATCATCAGTCATCTAAAAAAAAAAATTAAATAGAATTTTTTTTTGTATAAAAATTTAAAAGGTAAAATTATTTTTAAAATAATAAAAGGAAAATTTTTATAACCAGTCCTGTATTTTTATATTGACATGCCATATCACATTTTTTTTTGTATATAATTTCTGTTAAATTGAATAAATGATTATTCTCTGATTGCATAGAGCAGTAATAGTTGAGAGTATTATTTTTTAAATATCCTTGAATTTGCATTAAATCAGAACTCTGTAATTATCATTGAAATAATGTATAGTTTTTACAAATAAAATATATAATTGTTCATTGATATAATATACTTACTGCAATAATAAATTTAAAAATAAAATATATAAATATTATTTTCAATAACATGTTGGTTTAAAAGATTATTATATTAATAAAATAGATGTGTTGATATTGATTTTATCAGTAGAACTGAGTATATCTGAACAAAAATAAATCAAAGTCTAAGTTTCGATGAGTTAATTGCTTTTAGATGAATGGAAAATTATATATCTTTTTATATTTAATTTTTATAAATACATAAAAAATAATATACATCATTAACTTGTCCTCAATAATATTTTAAAAATACATTAGCTTTTTACGAAAAATTAAATTATATAAAATAATAACTTCATTGCACAGTTGACAATATTATTTTACCAAGTCACTTTTATTTTATAATTTTTTATTATTTTTTTATCAATCAAATCACAAATAGGTAACAAATATAATGAACAACTCAAGTAAGGTCATTTTATTTTTTTATATAAATTAAATATTTATAATTATTTAAAAAAAAAAATACATGTATTTGTAAATATTATTGAGATAAAAGAGAAATTAAAAAAGTGGTTAAAATAAAAATATATAAAAAAAAAAACAAACAAAAAAAATACTTGACACAAAGTTTTGGTGACATAGTAAGCTTTCACAATAATTTAAAAAGTATCAAATGGATTCATTTGAATGATTGTGATAAAAAAAAAATAATATTAATATAAAAAACAAAGTGAAATAAACTACATGATTTTGTATTAATCCAGTTACACGTTGATGAGTTTGTTGACCTAGTTCATGAATCTTAAACACTGCTCCAATCATCAGCAAAAAAAAAAAAAAGAAAAAAGATATAATTTATGCTTGTAAATATTTTTGTACTTTCTCTCTTGTTCTCCCACTATAATATAATTTAACTTATCTTTTTTACATTGGCTGCAATCGACTGAATCACATATACATGTACCAACTCATTCAATATTGACCAGTTGTCTTTCAAGATTTCACTCAAACAGTACACATTCTACTTGTTTCATACATCATTTATAAATATTATTTTATAATATTTTTATAAATTATATTTAAAAGAAAATAATGGCTTCAATGGAAACTGTTTTATTACCAAATGGTGCTAAAATGCCACTTCTTGGTTTAGGAACTTGGTTGAGTGATACACCACAGCCAACTCAGGTTATTTTTTATTATAATTATACTTTATAATTGTTTAATAAATTATAATATAATTGTTTAGGAAGCTAAAAAAATATTTAAAGATGGTCTAAATGCTGGACTAGAAGCTGGTTATCGACACATTGATACAGCAGCAGTATATGATACTGAAAAAACAATTGGTGATGTTTTAAAAAAATGGCTTGATTCTGGGCGTGTCAAAAGAGAAGAATTATTTATTGTTACAAAGGTAAAAATATAATTTAAATTATTAAATTAATTTTATTAAATATATTTATAAATAAAATTAAAAAAAATTTAATATGATATATAGCTTCCACCTTGTGGTAATCGTCCTGGTGATGTTGAAACATGGATTAAAAAATCATTGGATGCATTGCAACTTGATTATGTTGATCTTTATTTAATTCATACTCCATTTGCATTTGAATATGTGGAAGGTGATATGCGTCCACTTGATGATGATGGTAATATTAAACTTGATAATACAACAAATCATATTGATGTTTGGAAAGAAATGGAAAAACAAGTTATTGCTGGTCGTACACGTGCAATTGGATTATCTAATTTTAATATTAAACAAATACAACGTATTTTGGATAATTCAACAGTACCAGTATCAAATTTACAAATTGAACTTCATATTAATTTTCAACAAAAACAATTGGTATGTTATTAAATTAATTTACATTTTAAATTATAAAATTGCTAATATTAATTTATTTATTAATAAAATAGGTTGAATTTTGTAAAAGCAAAGGCATTATTGTAACAGCATATTGTCCAATTGGTAATCCTGGATTAGCTATTCGTACTGGTAAATCTGAAGTAATACCATGTATATTAAAAAATCCAACAGTTATTAAAATTGCTGAAAAATACAATAAAACACCAGCTCAAATTGCACTTAAATTTATTGTTCAAAATGGCATTGTTGCAATACCAAAAAGTACAAATATCAAAAGATTAAAAGAAAATATTAATTTATTTGATTTTAAACTTAGCAGTGATGATTTAAAAACATTAATTTCACTTGATCGTGATGAAACAGCTCGTGTTTGTGATTTTTCATTTTTCAAGGGACTAAAAAAACATCCTGAATTTCCATTTTTAAATTTAATTTAATAATATAAATTGTTTAATAAATATCCTATATTATTGTTACATTTTCACAATTGGTATTTGGAAATTATAAAAATATATTTGCTGATTGATATAATAAATAAAATATTAAAATAAATAACAAGTAAAATGGTTTCGTCAGTTGTTTTAAAATAAAAAATATTGTATATTGATAATTATAATAAGTAATTCTTGTTTTTTTAATCTGTGTTTTTAAACAATAACAAAAAAAAAAATCCCAAATGATTCATATTTATCTTTTTTAGTCAAAAATTGATAACAACTATATCCTTTGTCATGTTGCCATTGAATTAAAAATTAAAATACTTAAAAGAGTAAAAAAAAAAAAAAACTAATTGTAATTTAAAATAAAAACTCATGTTGTTTTAATCAAAAGATGATATTTATATTTTAAACATTACAAATACATTGATATGACAGAAAAAATTCATAATAAAATGGAAAAACAAATGTCACATTTAAAATTTAGATTGAAAATTAATGAAATACAAGAACTTCATATTGCTTGTAAGCATATTCTTGTCCATCAAATGGAATGTAACAAACACCATGACTTGGATGAATTTTTCCAACAGTTAAAACTCCATTATGTACAGCACGTCCTGTGTATAAAGTTTCACCATCACATGTTTTTCCAGTTGGAACTGCACCACTTGGTACATTACCATCTTCACCTTGATCCCAGTGAATTTCTTTGTGACAAAGAACCTAACAAAACAAATAAATTTTTTTAATAGACAAAAACAATTAAATTAAAAAAATATTTATATCGTTGTTGAGCTTTGAATCACTTATTGATATCACATTATGTAGATTAAATTACCTCAAAGTCATCAACATGATGTTCAGCTGATCCAAATGCAACATAAGCTTCACGACGATCTGGAACATATTTTGCTGGCAATAAATCACCTCCATAATAAGCACGAGCAACATAAATCTTTGATCCATCAGCATCAACACCACCAGGTAATGCTGAACTTGGTAATGCTGCACGAGTGCTGGTAGAAATCCATTTGTATCCAACTAGTTAAAAAACAAATAAATAAATAAATAAACATTGTTATTTAAAATTATAACAAACACCATGACTTGGATGTATAATTTTTTAAACAGTCAAAATTTTATTATATACAATTCAGTCAGTATTTAAAATGACATAATATAAAAGAAATATTATTGTAAATAATTTAAATTGATTTTAAAATAATATTTAAAATAAATAATAATAATAATTAAAATAATATAATTATAATGTTGACTTACTTTCTGACATAGTGGTTGGTTTGATTGAAGTGTTTAGATCAAGATGTCGATGAAAACTGATGAGCTTTACCTATTGTGACCTCCACTTATATACCCTCCCTGATGATTAATAATAATCATAAACTTAGTAGAATCGTGTAGACGAATAGATAAATGTTTTTTTATAAAAAAATTTGATTTTTTTTTTGTTCTAGAATATACCCCAATATTATAAATAATTTTTACATGCTTTTTTACAATTTTTTACAATTACTTTTAATAAATTTTTATTA
This sequence comes from Lysiphlebus fabarum, assembly GCA_011426435.1. Lineage (NCBI taxonomy): Eukaryota > Metazoa > Arthropoda > Insecta > Hymenoptera > Braconidae > Lysiphlebus > Lysiphlebus fabarum. The sequence goes on along the minus strand of WSYQ01000243.1, from coordinate 80,978 downwards.
AATTATGAAAAATAAATTTGCAAAATTATATTTGTAATTTAATTGCAAATTTACATTGATATCTTGATGACAATTTAAATTTTTAAATAAATTTATGCCAATTGTAATAATATATTTATTTGCAACAATATTATTTCGAAAAAATTGATGAAATATTTTTAACAATTAATGAATCATTTATTATTAATATCAACAAATATTTTTACAATAATAAAACTATATTTGAAATTTAAATGTATTGCTTTATCAATTACATATAAATACATGTACAATTTTTTAATAATTTATTAATATAGATTAATTATTTTTTTTTAATTGTTTATATAATGTTTCATATTTAAAAAAAAACATTCGAGAGTTTTCTATTTTATTTTAGTCATTGGTTATTTATTTTTTTTTATTTAAAAATAAATAATAGTTTTATTATTATTTATTTTTTATCAGCTTTATTTTGTTGTTTATCATATTTGAGGTTTTTTTTTATTTTTTATTTTTTTTTAACGCGTGATCTATGCTTGACTCAGGTTTATAGCTTATCAGTAGCCTCTGGCTCTATTTTATTTGGACTTTGAGTTAACACCTAATGGTTTTTTTTTTTTTTTTTGTTATCTGAGTAAAAATAGTTTTAAAAATAATATTATGTCATCCCTCAAAAATAATATGTTGTATTAATCATCTATTAAATATTAATATTAAAATTTTAAATAATATACATCCACAAAAAAATTAAAATGATTTCGAGAGTTTGCTTAATGATGTATTTGAAATTTTAATTTAACATTGAAATAAATATAAATTAAAAAAAATATTTAGGTGAGTATGATTGTATTAAAAGTATCTTCAGAAAATAATTAAAGTCATCAGGGTTTCAAGTGTTTCATGTAGAAAAAAAAATAAATTTAAATCTTTTTGTGTTACTGTTATATAGATATTATAATTTAATTTATTTATATATTATTATATACATAACAATAAAAATATTAATCCAATACAAAGTATTATTAATAAAAAAAAAACTAAAAAAGTACGTGAATCATAATTTGTTATTATTTCTTGTTGATTTTTTTGTTGTTCAATTTCTCTTGAAGTCTTATTATTTTTAAATATATTTTTATCATAATTATAAGAAAATTTTGAAGGTGCAGGAAATCCAGATGATGGTGGTGCAAGTTCTTCAATTGGAGGAAGTGATAAAAGCTTGAATGAAAAAAAAAAAAGAATCTTTTTATTTAAAAAATCCATTTTTATATTTGACATTTTTTTTTTATTTATAGTAAATAACTTACTTCTATTTCATCATACATTATATATTAGTTTATATATTAGTTTTTAATTACAAAAGAAATATAAAAAATTTCTACAGTTTGTCGTTTTACTTGTTTGTGTGTGATTGTGAAATAAACAGGTGTATATAAATTTAAAAAATATATATACACCAACACAATTAAATAGACAAACTAATGCATAGAAATAATCTATCTATATTTACGTATATGATAGAAAACTTTTCCGACAATATGATGACTAATTTATATATATTTTTTCGACTGCTCCCTACTACTACTACAATTCGATTTCGTCATTCTACTTGTTGACGTAGTCACCATCATTTCAATCAACACTTTACTTAGTCACACGAAAATACAACTCACAGTCGTATGTGCGGCATTAACTTAAAAATATAATATTAATATTGTTAAAAAAACGTTCTAATTATTTGTTTAATTTAAATAATAAAAAATAAAACCATGAATTACAACAACTATTCGGTAAGCAAAAATATTTAACAAAAAAAAAACTATTTTAAAAAGTTTTATTTAATTTGTGAAAATAATTTTATTTATAATTATATATATATATATATATATATATTATTATTTAATTTAATAGGATCCACGAGCAAATCAAAACATGCAAAATATGTCAGTACCATTTGGAGCTACAATTGGTTCTTCACCAGTAGCAATGAGTTATCCTCAACAAGTACCAATTGGTACACCTGGAGCATGTAATTATTCTCAGCAACAAGTACCAGGTATGCATATGCAAAATGGATCATATGCACCACATCCATCAGCTCCAAGTCAATACAATGCTCAACCAGGATTTTATACAAATCCATCAGTGCAACCAGCTGCAACTGGATATCAACAACAGATACCACATCATCAGGGTCATTATCCACATCAAATAAATTCTCATGCTGTTGGTGGATATGGACAACAACATGGTCATCATCATGGCCATCAACATGGACAACTTCATGGTCAACATAACATGCACAGCAATGTTATTTATCCTGCTTATACACCCTTGACGTATAAACAACAAAAAAAACTTGATAAAAAAGCTAGAAAGCAACAAAAGGTAATTGTATAAAATAAAAAACAAACAATATAAATTAATTTAAGATTAAAGTATTTTTAATAATTTATTTTTTATTTTTTGTTTAATTATATAGAAAAACATGGGTTCATCATCATCATCATCATCATCATCAGACAGTGATTAATTATCACTAATAAATTTATCAATTTATTATTAATTACATTTATTACAAGTACTATATTTTATTGAATATATGTTGTTTACTGTTTACATTTCAACAATACTAAACAGTTTACTATAGTAAATTGCAACGTTTTAGCGATTTCGAATTTCTATACTGCACGCACGTGTTAGTTATAACCTTCAAAAATTATTATGAAATAAATATATAAAATAAAATAAAAAATGTTATAAATATGTAAAAAGTTTTTTATTTAATTTAAATAATTATAAATTTTAATTTCATATTTACATAATACTGACTTAGAATATATTTTTTTTCTTTACAAAATTGAGTACTAAGATTTTTATAAAGAAATTGTTTTTTTAATTTTATTCTTGACTATATGAATGAATGAATGAACTTCTTCAGCAACTTTGAGAATTTCTGTTGAATAAAAAATTAACATAAATTAATATTTACTAATATTTAAAAAAAATGTAAAATATTAAAATTAATTTAATTATAATTTTTCTATTACCACATGGTTCAGTTGGATGAGGAAAAAAACCAGATGATTGATAAAGTTCTGCATCAAATGCAGTTTCTACTGGTGGTTGACTACTACTTCTATTTGTTTCGTCGATAGTTTTTTCTTCATGAACATGTTTGTTAATTGCAGGTTCTTCTAAATTTTTTACTACCCGAAACACATCGTGGAGTTCTGAATCTTTATGCATAAATCTTCTGTACGGCCTGACATATGGAATTGGTATTGGTTCACTTTGTATCAATTTCTGTTGACATTATAATAATATAATTAGTTAGGTAAACAAAAAATATAGATTTTTTCAAATTTTTAAATAGATTTTTTATATAAATTTTATTTACCTCGCTTCTTGAAGTCATTTTAATTATTTTTTTTTTTTATAAACAATTTTCTTTGATAATATAAGAAAAGAAATCGCACAGAAATGATGAAGAAAGGTCCAGATGCTGTATTAAGGCTCCTGTTTCTATGCCAAATGAAAATATCGAAAGGAAACTTAGGGAGAGGTGAAAATGTGCGGGAAAATGAGCTCAATTCAAAACTATAATTGTTCTGATCAACAATTTGTTATTTTGGAAAAAGATTGTCTCAAGGATATATGATAAATAATTTGTACCAAAAATAAAATAATAATTTTTTATCAGTGCTAAAATAAAATATTATAAAATAACAATTTAATATGTATATTTTTTTAATTTAATAATTTAATAATTTTGTTGCTTTTTAGCTAAATAAAAATAATAATAATAAAATAATAAATATAAAAATATAATATTAAAATAAAATAAACTTATAAAAAAATATTTCAAGGTTGTTTTTTTTTATTATTTTTAAATATAGATTAAGTTTTTCCTGGGTAGCTATTCTTGACTCGATTATCCGCGACTGCAGGATTGTTAAAATGGAGGGTTTTTGAGTTGTTTACAATTATCCATGGATAAAACGTTTAAAACGTTTAAAACAGGATAAAACGGATAAAACCCACCTGATCTCTCGTAGGCTCAAACTTTCCCTCTTACCGACTATACTTACACTCCTAACCTGTCAAACAATTGTTGTTTATTTAATAAACATTAATAATAACAAGTTTATAAAATTTATAAACATAATATTTATATCATTTATTTATGAACAAATTTGATGATCATATATTTAAAAAAAAACATATTAATAACAACAAATTTATTTAGGTTCGTTTGTTTGTTTTGGTGGCAGTTCCCAATTTCGCCACTAGATGGCGACATTTTATACAAATGGATAAAACTAAGGATGTTTTAAACATAGTTTTAAACATAGTTTAAAACATTATGTTTTATACATTAACAACCCTGGGTGGGATAATCGAGTAAGAATAGCTACCCTGGTTTTGAAAAAATCACGGGAAACGGCATTGAATACCTCCTTTCAAGTCATGTTCGCCTAGTATTTTGGCCATTTTTCTAAATAAATTTTGAAATAAGTTAATATCGATCAATCGAAAAATATCGGTAATACAGGAAAACGGGAAATGGCATCGAATACCTCTTTTCAAGACATGTTCGCCTAGTATTTTGGCCATTTTTTTAAATAAATTTTGAAATAAGTTAATATCGATAAATCGAAAAATATCGATAATACAGGAAAACGGGAAACGGCATCGAATACCTCTTTTCAAGACATGTTCGCCTAGTATTTTGGCCATTTTTTTCGATAAATTTTAAAATAAGTTAATATCGATAAATCAAAAAATATTGATGATAGAAAAAAACGGGGAACGCCATCGAATACCTCTTTTCAAGTCATGTTCGCCTAGTATTTTGGCCATTTTTTTCGATAAATTTTAAAATAAGTTAATATCGATAAATTAAAAAATATTGATGATAGAAAAAAACGGGGAACGCCATCGAATACCTCTTTTCGAGTCATGTTTGCCTAGTATTTTCCATAGTTTTTTCGATTTTATTTATTTAATATTTAAAAAAAAAAATGTCAAATTACCGTTCGGTTATTATGTTTGCCTGATACAAATCCCAAATTAAAAAAAAAAAAAATCCGAATACCTCTTTGGTCGTCATATTTGCCTCATACAAATTAAAAATATTTTTGAATTCGAATAAAAAAAAATTTTGAATACCTTCTTGCCATCATGTTCGCTTAATACAAATCTAAAATTTTTCCAAAGGAAAAAAAAAGTCGAATACCTCCGTGGTCATTATGCTTGCCCAATACAAAATTAAAATTTTTTTTTAAAAGTCAGCTATATAGAATAAGTGAGGAAGTCATTTCAATTTTAAAAATTCTTACATTTCTATCAGGAACATAGAATGAGTAAAGAGGTATTATTAGAAATTTTTATTTTAGTAGAATAGAAAATATTTTTGGAAAAATTGCGAATTATATAACAGAATAATAGAACAGGATAATAGAACAGGATAATAGAACAGGATAATAGAACAGGAAAAGAGGTATATAAAAGAGACCATCTTATATTTCATAAATGCCAAATATTTTTATGTGATCAGATTACGAATAAAATGCGGTCATGTGTACTTTTTTTAATAGCTAGGAGGGATACGAAAGTGGTTTTTAAATTATATTTTCCGCTTTAATATTTGAAATTTAAAAAATAAAAACAAAATGGCCGTCGTATCTTTGGTTGGTAAAATAGTTGTCTACACAGTTTGACTCAGTTGGTAAACATTCTAATTTCAAAAATAATAATAATATTATCAACATTATAGTCAATTGTCAATTTATTTGGGGGCGGAAATTACCAAACATTATTATCAGTAGCATTTTGATAAATCTAAATTTTAATTTTTGCTAATTTATATATTGACTTATATATTAATAATTATATATCAAATAAATTATATTTGGCTCAATTATTTTCATTCATCCTATCAAATTTGTTGTAAATTATCAGGTACAGTATAAAAATATTAAAATTTATTTATTTACTCCAAAATAAACGTCAACCGGCAAACATATATTTTGTTAATTTAACAACATAAATTAATATAATCATATTTATTTTAATTTTATAGATACTATATTATTATTAAATTAAATAAAATGATGCGACGAATGATATTTATTATAAGTACAGCAGTACTTGTTAAATTAGTTGTTGCTGATGCTGATAATAATGATGATCATACAATTCAATATACTGAATCAACATTTTCAACAGAAGTACCAAATAAAAATCATTTTATTATGTTTTTTGCACCATGGTAATACATTTATTTATTCATTAAAAAACAATCATACATTAATAAATAATAATATTGATCAATTCAAGGTGTGGACATTGTCAACGTCTTGAACCAACATGGAAAATTTTAGCTGAAAAATTTAGTGGTAATGATGATAATAAACAAGTAACTATTGGAAAAGTTGATTGTACAACTGATAGTTCAATTTGTACTGAAAATGATGTTACTGGTTATCCAACGTAAGTAATTCTTAAAAATAAATAATACAAAAATACTCATTACAAATATTATATTAAATATTAATTTAATTATCATTTTGTAGATTAAAATTCTTTAAAAAAGGTGAAAGTACAGCAATTAAATTTCGTGGAACACGTGATCTTCAAACACTCACAACTTTTATAAATGAACAAATTAAAACAGCTGATATTAATAAAAATGTAATTATAACAAAATAATAATTAATATACCTATGTTAAATTTATTTTTAAGCTATCATAATAATTATAATAATATTAAATATATATATTTTTGTGTTTTTATTTTTTTTTTGTTGCAGGAAAATGAAATAAATACATCAGTACCAAGACCAGTAAATACTTTAGTTGAATTAACAGAAGATACATTTGATGATCATGTATCAACTGGTTTACATTTTGTTAAATTTTATGCACCATGGTGTGGACACTGTCAAAGATTAGCACCAGTATGGGATGAACTTGGTAAAAGTAATAGTCATGATAAACTTGTTAATATTGCAAAAGTTGATTGTACACAACATAGATCTGTTTGTGAAAAATTTGATATAAAAGGTTATCCAACACTTCTTTGGATTGAAAATGGTAAAAAAATTGATAAATTTAGTGGTGTACGTGGTACTGTTGAATTTAAAGATTATATTAATAAAATGATTAAAAAAAGTACTGAAGATATTGATAATTATAATATTATTGATGATGATAGTGTACAGTCAGTATTAACATTAACTGGTGAATCATTTGAGCATGGAATAATAAAAGGTATAACATTAGTTAAATTTTTTGCACCATGGTGTGGTCATTGTAAACGTCTTGCATCAACATGGGAACAACTTGGTAAAAAATTTATATCAAATAATAATGTTAATATTGTTAAAATTGATTGCACATTACCAGTTAATAAGCAACTTTGTGATGAACAAGAAGTTGAAGGTTTTCCAACTATTTTCTTATATAAAGATGGAAAAAAAATATCTGAATACAATGGATCACGTACACTTGATAATCTTTATGAATTTATTATTAATTATCAAAAAACTCATGATGAATTGTAAATTATTTTATGTTAAAAGTAATAATTTACTTGATTATTCCATAATCATTATGGCATAACGATACTTTAATTAATTTAATTTAATTTAAATTTTCTTTTTTTTTTTTTTCAATTATTGTGCTTCCGTTTTTTTTATTTTTTTTCTATTTCAATATTCATTTAAATTTCAATTAATATACAAATAAATATGTTATTATTTTTTTTCTATTTAATTATCAAATGACACGTAGCTTTTTTTTTTTTTTGTTTTGTTTTTTATTAATGATATTTTTCACAAACGTGATGATGATTCTAGTCGCGATTTGAGAAATAAAATTATATAAATATACCATAATATGTGTTAAATTAATAATGACGTATGTATCTATATTTGTAAATTTATTCCTACAATATTATCATTATTATTATCATTTTGTTTTTTGATATAGGTATATTCAACAGTGACAAATATATTTATATTTTTTTTCATGTGGACCACATAAAAAATATTTAAATAAATTCTATCGATCTAAACATAAGTAGTTTTTTTCAGTGTTTTATACTAATATTATTATTTTTATCATTAAATTAATGTAACATCAATATGAATAATTGAAAACTAATAATAAAAAATACTTATCACAGATAATGCTTTAAGTAAAATTCATTTACGTTATAATTATTTTATAATTAATTATTATACATTTGTTTTTTATATATTATATTGATAGTATTTTTTTTCTTTTTAATTTATAAAATCAATACATTTTTTATAAATAAATTTAATTTACAAAAAAAAAGAAAATAATAAATATTTCATCTACATTTTTATAATAAATATTAAGAGAGATATGTAAGTTTACAACAATCACATAAATTAATTTACATATATAATTGATATTTTTTCTTATAAATATTATTATTATATTTAAAATTAACAATTATTAATTTACAATTTTAAATCAGAATTATTTTTTTGACGATTAATCATGTCAATTCCAAAATCACTTTTAAAATCTGTGAAATAAAAATTTAAAAAAAAAAAAAAAAAAATGTAAAATGATTCTTTATTTATGAACTCTGATATATATCTAATAAAATATAAAATAAAAAAATCATAAATTTATTCACCATCACCTGCATGATGTTCCATTTGATACATATCACCCAAAAGACGTGCAATTGGTATTTCACCAATTGTTTCACGAAAAAATAATAATTCAACTGTTGTTGGTTTAACAGCATATAAACTAGGTAATGACAATAAAAATCTTCCAAATCTTTCTGGTTGTCGTGGATAACGTGAACGTATGTAATCATTTAAAATACATTGTGCTTGATCTTGAAGTAATTCAACAGGTTTTGAATCAGTAAGACCTTTTGTTTCTAAAATTAAAATATTTATTATTAATAAAATAATTAAATTGATATATATATATTTATATTTAAATAATTAATACCTGGCCTAAAAAGAATAACAGCTTTTAAACAACCACATTCACCACCATCAGGTGAAAGTTGACGAAATCGACTCATTATTTCCTAAATATAATTTTACAATTAATTATTTTTATTATTTATTAATTTATTATAAATTTAATTAATATTATTTACCTGAATTGTATGAAGTTCTTGACGAGATGCATCATCTGGTGGTAATCTTCTTCGTACTTGTTCATCATCAAGTAAACCAGATATATCCCATGATACTGACCACTGTGCTAAATGTAATAAAAATAATTGTGTCCAAGTTTGTTGAAGTAAAACAAGTCGATCTTCTTTATAAAGTGTTTGAAATGGTGCCAAACATCTGACCCATCTAACTGCCATAAATAATAATCTTGCTGTTGTTTCCTAATTAAATAATAATAATAATAATAATAATAATAATAATAATAATAATAATTAAAAATGAAATGAATAAAAAAAAAAAATAAAATTAGATAAATAATTTACCTGTAATACTTCCCATGTTGGAGTAAAATTATGTAATGTTCCCGTCGGACTTGGACTTGTTTCAGTTTCAGTTTGATCAATTGACCCATCACCACCTTCAGGCTGAAATTGAGTGCTCCATACAAATTCCTTTTAATTTAAATTAAATTTGAAATTACCAGTTATTAAAAATTTAATTAATAAAAAACAAGAACAACATACTTGACATTTTTCAGCTGACATAAGAATTTGCATGAGAGGTGGTTGTTGTCCAAGAGTAATATTAACAGCTTGTGAATGATATAAATTTGTATTTGATGATGCTGATGGTGGTGGAGGTGGTGGAGGTGGTGGTAATGGTAATGGTAATTGAAGTGGAAATTGTACTGGTGATGTTGTATCATCTGATGATTTTTGTAATAATGAAGCTGATTGAGGATATGGAACATATCTTAATCTTCTATAAATAATTATTTTTATTATATAAAAATAACTAACATGATATAACATAATTTATATAAATATACATACCTGTGTATTGATAAAAGATGTGATGCATTACGATCACGTCTTGCACGATCATGATGAATTGATGTTGCTGTTGTTGTTGTTGTTAAAGGTGACAATTGATTGACTAATGAACTATGATGAGATAACAAGTGTGAATTTAAATCAACTCTTGATGTTTCATGATGAATTTGAGTTGCTGATTGTGATGTTAATTGTGATACCATTGGTGTTTGTTGTTGATGATGTTTATGATCTGACATTATTGAATGGGGTTTTGGTTTTCTTGGTCCACGTTCGTGTTGTACTGCTAAACATTAATTATAATAAAATAAATATTATTATTTATTTAACATTAAAAATTTGTTGTTATTATTTATGTATAAATAGAATGAAAACAAATATGTATATATATATATATATATAAAAGTTATAAACTTAATGTTGTATAAAAGTATATTCAAGTGGAAACATATAGACCAACATGGCTTGTGGGAGTTTAGGATGACGTGTTGGATGTGTGAAGAATTGGTTCAAGCGAGAGTTGGATCCTCTGAGGTCGAATGTTGTATGTCAGAGTAGATGTGTTGGTCAGGCTTTTGTGGGCTTCTATGAAGGCTTCAGGATACTGCCATTGGGTTGCCAGGCACATCATCATTAATGAGGCTGAGCGGATAACACCTGGTAAATTCTCACGTTCACACACTGGCATTACGAAATATATATATATTCAATTTATCCCCGTAAAATCGAGATCTCGCCTGACCGCATTGCTGCCTCTGTTTCTATTATATATTTTATTATATATATTCTGATGGCTATATATCACTATTTATTTTCTATTATTTTCACTTTATTTATTTATTTATTTATTAAAAATTTTATTTATTTTTTGTTTTATTATTTTAGTATATATATAGGTATATATTATTCATGTTAAATTATTTGAAAAACAAATATCATTTAGATAAAATAGATTGCAATTGAAAAATAAAAAATACAAAAAAACAATATATTGGACAAACACGACTTATAAAAATATTCACGATACCCGGTAACATAAACAAAAGATCATTTATATATATATGTATGAATATACAGTTAAAAAATCCCCCAGGGTTTGTTTTTTCTATTTTTTTTTTTTATTTTTAAATATTTTTTTTTTGAAACCACAATACAATATTTTTTTGTTCATCATGATTAGTAAAAACATGAGTATATTTTTCATATTTGATTACTTCATCGCATATCCTGTTTTTTTTTTTTTTTTTTTTTTTTTTCAATTTTATAATCAATTATATATCATGTGTTTTTATTTTATTATTATATTGTATTGTTTATTTTTTTTTAAACATATACACTTTGTGATGTAAAAAAATTAATTTTAAATTTATATTTTATATTAGATTTTTTAATATAAAAGTTCAAATGATTTTGATATTATTTATCAATTTTAATTATATTTTTTCTTGATAAAAAAAAGGTTTTAAAAATAAAATATATAAATAATTTAATAAATAAAAAAATACAATTAATTCATCAAAATTATACACATCAATTTGTACAATTGATTCATCAACTGAATTTAAGCTCTGTCATGCTTATAAAAATCTTGTTGCATTGTCATTCACTATATCAAGTTATAAATTATAAAATAAACTACATGATGTATACATACATATAAATAATTATATAAAAATTATAAATTTTTAATTTAAACAAGTACAAGACTTTATATAATATTCGCATGCGCTAAAATGGACCGCGCCCTGATGTGTTTATACCCTTCCAACCAATCTTGATCATCACCCCTTTCAACAATGTATGTATATCTAAACCTGTATAAACCATTGACTATCTTTGTTTCTCACTTGATGCGTTGTAAAACGCAATACATATATATTTATAAAAAGTTGGCACATGTGAGCCACAATGATAGTTCCCACACATAAACATCCCCAAGGTTTGATCGAAGCCTATATGATAGGTTTTAGGCCGTGGGCAAGGACAGCAGGGCAAAATACACGCACAACAGATCATTCCTCTCATGTTGGGTTATTTTTTTTTTTATTTATTTATTTTTTTCTATTTTCATCATATATATAGGTACAATCCTGCTAAACGGTAAACCGATCTGTGAACATTTCAACAGTCAGCAATCTCTAAGGCTAATCCGTGACTGAGTGTGGGGTTGATACATCATTCACCATATATATATATTTTCCGACCTTTAAACTTTTGTCAATAAATATATTATATTTTTTTTTATATTTAATTTTTCATATATAATTTAAATAAAAATTGAAAAGATTATGATTATGTAAAAAAAAAATTAAAAATACCTATTTATTTATGTAATAAAATTGAAAATTGATAATTGTTATTTTTTGTATTTTTTTTTTGATATTTAAATTTTATAAATAATTATTTAAATTAAAGTTTATACAGTTGGCACCCTTATTCATGAAGTGTGATATGCACTTGTTATGCTCATTGCCCAAACACGTGTCCATATGTATACATTTAATAATCACCAACTAATCTGACTTTTGTCCAGTACCAAATTAACATCCCCTATTATTATATATACACTTGAAATTATTTTACATAATAATTGTGATAAATCATAATGTATCAAAATTTTATTCATCAAATAATTTGTATGAATAATTTTGATTTTATTTTGATATACACACACTCAGATTTAAATATTTTTTTTTTTTTTTATATTTTAATTTTAAAAAACATTTTTATTGTAATTTAAAATATATATTTTTATAAATAATATCAATCACAAGTATATGGGGTGGTTAATATCTAACCACTGTATAAATTTTAAATTTTTTAGACAAGTCATTTTATTTTTTTTTTATTTTTTTAAAAAAATGCCACCACGGATCAAATGATACAGTGGACTTAGTCAAACCAAGCCATCTCGAATTTTCAAAATGACTTTTTTTAAAAATGGTCCGTTCAAAAAATTTAAAATTTTTACAAGAGTTAGATATCAACCCCCTCAATAAGTCTTGAGATTAAATTTTTTAAAATTTAAATTTTTTTCTATTTTTTTTCTATTTCAAAAAAAAAATGCTACCACGGTATGCCATCGTATATTAAAATGCCAATATACATTAAAACTGAGTATCATATATCCCTTTAAATTTTAATAAATTTTTAATACATAAATATTATAATTATAGTCAATTAATTAATTATTAAATAGGTGTAATATATATGAATATTGAATTAAATAAATTTCATATAATTTATATATACAAATGGATAGAGAATAATACAAATACATGGTGATGCACTATGTCATCTAGGCCCACAAGCATTATTTATCTGTATATATATATACTTGTATACACAAATAGGATATATGTACAGCAACATTTATTGTTGGATGAATTGATGCTGTCCATTGCGTGTATAGGGCACACTTTGGTTCATTGCGTAACCAGCCGTTATCTCCCACGCGAATTCAACTGATGTATTTTTCCTCATTTTTCTCTGTCTTTCAGTATGTACATGTACATATATGATGTATTACCCCTAAAATTCTATGATATACATATAGAAAAATTATGTTCGATCAACATCAAATTAACGCGTTCAAAAGATCATAAGCATCAATTTTTATTTATTATATGTAAAAAATATAACATCATCATAAATCATGTATATTCAAATGTGATCAAGCTAGATGATCAAAAAATTAAAATAAAAAATACAATTGAATTAAAAAATATAAAACTAGGATCAACAGACTCAGGGTTAATGTTGACCTGATGTTGTCATAAAAAAATAGATGCAATATAAGGGTGACAGAAATTCATGGATGTCAGCGTGGCTAAAAATATTGTTTACACAATCTGGTATCACTTTTAGTAATGGAAATTTTTTTTTATTATTTGTATATACATTTTTGCAAGGCATTAATGTAAATTGTTTTGTAAATAGAATATTTTTTATACATGATAAAATGATACATGCAGTTGTTATTGTAAATATATTGTTAAATTTTTTTTTTTTCAAAAATTGCTTTGTTTATTTTTTTATAAATAAATAAAATAAAAATAATAAAAATAATGTATTATTAAAAAATAAATATTTTAATATATAAATGTGTGGTTTTTAAAATGTGGCATAATAATAGAGCTGTTTAATTCCAAGGGCAAGAAATGGCAAAACGTGTGAAAACACACCTTGACAAACATAGCATTAAGAAGGCTCAATTGTCTTAATGCCAGTAATACCACGAGACTTTTTGTTGAGATGAGGTTGGTGGTAGCATAATAAGGTGAAATAGGCTAATCGTCAACATCATATAAATTTATGTACGCGACGATCAATGCATCAACATGGTGATATAACTGATGACATTGTCAACGTATTATTTCTGGTATATATTATACATATAGCAAGGATCATACGGGTATATGGTTGGTTAAAAAAAAATAAAAAAATTTCCCTTTTAAATTTTATTCGTTGATAAATTCTAAATCTACCCGCACAACTTGTGTCTACAAAGCAAAAAAATTTTATTTTATTTTTTCATTTTTCATATACGCGTATATATTTTTACATTTAACTATTGTCATTATATTATTTAATAACAATAATTTATTTTAAAAATTATTGCTATTTTATTTTTAAATTATTTGACATTTAATTTTTCATGTAAAGAAATTATTTTAACTATAATAAAGTAACCGTGTGCACATTGACTCTAAATCTCTGAGTGATAAGCCAATTGTTAATCTTTTGCTTTTGTATACCATATATATTTTCAAAGAATAAAATAGTTTTGGTATTATATCAAATGAATAGAATATACATCTACTGAATATTTTTGGCTTTATATGGAGCTTACACAATTTTACAGTAAAAATTAAAAATTAAAAATTCAAGTAAAATATCCAAATGCATATAATTTAAATCAAGTAGTAAAGGTCAATATTAAGTCAGCCAAAAAATTAAATAATCAAATAACTACAATTTTACAATAATTTATACAAATAATTAATGTTTATTACTTGAATATTAAATAAAATATTATAAAAAAATTAAATTTTAACAGGTAAATATGTAAGAAACGTATTGCTGAAAGGTTTGGACATTGTGCCTCAGGACAATTGAAGCAAGTGATGTTATATAGGTATACATATACAAGTATTTTATAATATATAATAAATATAATAAAATATAAAATATATATATATGTGTTTGAAAACATCCGTGTGCAAACTCCCTAACGTTAGAAAGCTCTGCCACTAATTGAATCTCCTCTTACTCGCGTCTGTAACCCCCGCGGCCGCTGGGAACCAGAGCACCCGTCTTGCATTAAACACCCCCAACACCCTGTATCACCCTCACCCACTACAAGCGGTTGTGCCCCGCCCCAATCTACTAGTTCATATAATTTTACTTGGTTTTCTTACTATTTCTATCTCTTTTTTTTTCTCTTTTATATATATATATTATACAAAATCTAACCATGTAGCCCAGGTTCTTATTCCCATCACTACCGCACATCTATTTTCAAGTGGTTTTTGTGGGTGGTTGAATACTGTTGCTCTTGAAATTTATTTAATATTGGTATATACCTGCACAGGTTTTATTTTATTTTTATAATAACAAAATATTCTTGATGTTTTACTACTTTGATATAAAGACTTTGTACTTTGTATATTTTTTTTTATATATAAATTATTAAGTAGATGAAAGCAAAAAAAAAATGCACAAATCATCATCATGATTCTGATATATCTATATGATGATATAATAATTTTCATTTGATTTTAAATAAATTTATATATAAATATAATTTAAAAAGAGGAATTAAATATTTTTGTCTTTTTTAAAGTGGGTATTGATTACTATCGAGACTACTAAGATGTTCAAAGGGTTGACATTTAATCTCCCTCAAAATGTAAAAACAAGTAGAGCGTGTCAAGCAGTGAAATTAATAGGATTTAAAATAAATGACACCGTTGCTTTTGATGGAAAAAAAGCTTTAAATCTTGACCATTTTTTAATTATTATTATTTAAAAAATAAAAATACATTATATTTAAAATCTTTTATTTTTTAAATATAGGTATATATATTTATCAACTTACCGTCTTTATTCATTCCAGCTTGAAAACACTTTGTTAAACGACAAGCTCGACACTGATTTCGATGAGTTTTATCAATTGGACATCGACCTTTCATAGTACCCTGAGCTTTGCATGTGTATTCACGATTACTGTGAATACTTCTCTTAAAAAAACCTGAACAACCTTTGATAAAAATCAAAAAATATCTTTATTAATTGTTATTTTTATTATTAAAATTTTTTAATAATTAAAAAAATTTATTAATTACCATCGCAACTGTAGATACCATAGTGCTTTCCGGAACTACGATCTTCACACACGTTGCAAGCAATATCAAGCAAACGATCACCTAAAAATTTTTATTATTTAGTCAGCCAAAAAAAATTAAATAATCACTTAATAAATTATAATAATTATAAAAAAATTATAAATTTAATTTAATAATTAATAGAATAACGTATGAATTAAGTGAAAAAGTCAATAACTAGTCAGACGTCAAAAAAAAAAAAATACTAACTGAGATTTGATGATTTTTACTTTAGAAAAACAAAAAAAAAGATAATTAAATAAATAGAAAAGTAGTTTGGCAATATGCCAGGTAGATTTTATTTATTTCTTAATCTGTTTTTCTCCCTTATTTTTGTAAGTGTTAATCGTTCTAATCATCCACGTTAAGAAAAACACAGTAACATTTGAGCCACAGGGAATAAGACCCTTCATTGAAGTAACACCCTTACAAATTTTATTATAAATATATCATTTTCTAACCCTATCTATTTCACACTCTTTGAATAATACAAATTTAATCACCTTAATCTACCACTTTAAATTTTTTTAAATTAAATAAATTATTATTAAAAAAATATATTAACACAATAATAACACTTGAATAAAATTATAAATTATATATATATATGTCACTTCACTTGAAATATAAATATAAAAAATATTTTAAATTAATATTAATTATAAATAATTAAAATATAAAATAATATTTAATAAAAAAAATTTATCACTGACCTGTGCCCATTCTATGAGTTATCTCAAAAGTCGACCATCTAGCCGAATCAATTTTAACTTTTATCAATTTAAATAAATATAAATAATGATATAATATTATAACTGTCACAGTTTGTTGTCCACTGTTGAAGAAAGTCTCTAAGCGTGTAAGTACTCATGGATAATGTTGGCAGTCAAAAAAATCGAGGAAAAAAACTAACCAGTGGCATACAGATGAAAATATACTAAAACAAAAAACAAACAAAACAAAACAAAACAAAAAAAAATAAAAATATAAAAGAAAAATAGAAAAAAAAGTGGGAAAAAACAGAAGGAAAATTGAGGAGGTTTAGGAGGAGAAGGTGTCAAAAAACTTGTATGAAAAAAATAAAATAAAATAAAAGTGGGAGGTAAAATGTTATCTAGTTTAGTTATGACTGGTTGTGAAGACTAGCTAGATAGCTGTTGAGTGTATATAGTTACGTTTACAAGTGGTATACTCGTAACTTTTGCCTTAACACTATGGAACGTTAAATTGGGGGTAAATACAATTTGATATAGAGAAAAGTAATGTTTTGCGCTGAAATACATTGGAGGGGTTGATATACCAATATAAATATGTAGAAAAATATCTGAATGGTTTGGGACTTGCTGGCTGAGTGGCTATCTGCGCTGTTACTATATATCTATAGATAAAATTGCTAGTTAGCCAGAATGGGCGGCTCCAAGGCCACATTGTCAGATGACTCGTTATTATATTCTACCACTATGTCATTGGTTAGCTCCACCCAATTTTGTAATAGTATTTCAATTTAACATACAAAAGTATTAAAGGTTGTGGGCGTTTACTAAAAGCTACCCTTGCAAAATACACGCCCTTTCAACAGTCATATCGCTTATCATAAACTGTATTTCGGGTAAATTCGACAATTTCGAATATATATGTTATATAAAGTACAACATTTGAACTTTACTATTCATCTGTTTTTAGCACTATATATCTTAATCACTTTACAATTGAATTTGAAATTTTTTTTTTTTTTTGACTATTTACTTGATTTTTGTTCAGATTTCAACCAATCCTTGATATTTATTATATGAAAAAGAATTAATTTTTATAATTTTAGATAAATTTATTATAAATATATTTATGTTAAAATTTTCTGAAAATATTTATCTTTAATTTTTTATGCCAATTATATATATTAATTGTTATTTTTTTTTTAATTTGAATTTTTTTATAAATAAATATATTGTTGATAAAAAATTTGATATATTTATTTTATTTTTTATACTGTGTACGTAGCAAAGTGTTTATGTCAAAGTTTACGTTGTAATATATATATTATATACCTATATATATCCATAATCTTTTATACGCATCATAAAACTACATTTACACGATCCGGTGGTTCTCGCTACACCGCACAAAATTTCTTTAAAAGGTCGAATCCTCTTTTCATTTTCACGCACCCCTTATTTTCAGTGAAATATTTTGATAAAAAACGGCTTGCAGTTTAAGTATTAGAGGTTGAAAGCCTTGAAATGGCATATCAGACAATTACTTTCAATAATTTTTAAAACCCTTTAAAAACTTTTATTAAATTTTTTTATATATTAAATAATAAAATTAATATTTGATATTTATATAATATATAAATTAAATAAATAAATATATATATGTACCAATCAAATGGCATAGGTATATTATTCTTTGAAGATTGTATATAGTGTTGGGGTCACTGGTAAGTTTGAATTTGGATTACGAGTTGACAATGTATTTTATAGAGACAAGAGTAAGTGTGAAAAAAGGGTTGATCACACATGATATGTTGTATACATGTATGTTGGTTGTTGAAAAGCTTGGCCAATGTGTATTTTGTTGAGCCACGTTGTTCGTTGAACAAACTAAACTAGGCCTTCTGACCATCCTGTCAGTCACGCCTTGTATATCCTCACCAACCATATAGTGGCTGCTCTTCGAGGATTTAGGATTTTATTGGGTTTTCAACCAACTAAACAAATTTAACCAAAATTCACATATGCAGTACCAATGTATCATCAATTTTAAATAAAAATAAATAAATAAATAAATCATTTCATTCATTTATTTGTATATTTTATTTGTTTTTTTTTTTTTTTTTTTTTTTTTTTTGTTTAAATAATTTCTTTTTTGTTTTTTTTTTTCCATTTTAAATTTATATGATTGTTTATTAATTAATATTTTTATTTAAAAAAAAATTAACCTTTATATACTTATTGTTTTTTTAATTTAATTTTTATTGCTTGAAATAAGTTTGACGATCAATAAATGTTGTTCAAGTTTTCCAGGTGCAATGCCACCTTGGTTACGAAATAACATCTTTCCCTAAAACTTCCCCTTTGCCTCTGTTTATACCACAGTATGTCATAAAAAAAGCTTCAAAATAAAAATAAAAAAGCACAAGTTAATATTGCGTGTCTATTGAAATAAAGTAAATATTATATATGTGCGTGAGTATATATCTGACGCAGTCTTTATTCTACAATATTTATTTGAAAGGTTTTTTTTTTTTAATTTATATTTATAATTATAAATAACCTCGTTTGTATAATTCAATAGGATGCTGAATAGAAAATTTTTAGATGATAAATGCAGTGAAAATGATCCAAAAAGAGTTCGTAATGAACGTATTGATATTAAAAATTATCCGACGGAAATGAATAATATTATTGAGAAAAAAACTGAATTTTCAGCAAATCAACAAAATTTAATTAATCAACCAAAAGTAAGTTTTAAATATTTATAAAATTAATTAAAATTTATAATTCAACTTGTATTTTATAAATTAAATTTTAAAAGTATAAAAAGATTATTGAAATTAAATAAGCTAGGGATATTGTGTGTAAATTATTAATGATGAATTATATATTTATATGACTTTTAAAAGTTGAATATAAAGTCATGTTAAAATTATCATTATTATATTTGTTATATAAAAATTTATATAATTTATAATTTACAGATGAAAATAAATAATAATGAAGAAATAATTTTTCCATCATATTTTCCACAACCAGATGATAATCTTCCATCAAAAGATGAAGGACCAATGGAAGCACTTGGTCCATGGGCAACTGGTAGAGTTGTTTATTCACCAATTAATGGAATGACTGGTCTTCGTCCAGTTGTTAATCGTTATTCAATAACTAGATTTAGTCCAGCAGAATGGAGATCACATAATAAAATTTTTTTTGATCAATCAAAACATGCAATTGATGATGCAAAGTAAGTTGTTTAAATTAATTGTAATAATAATATATATAAATATATATATAAACTTTGTAATTTAATATAAAAAATAAACAATATAAAATTTATGTAGATTAGTTGAGAAAATATCAAGAGAAAATAATATGAGAATTTACAAAGATACAGACAAGAAACAACTGGATAATCGTGATAAATTGAGTGAACGTTCTAGCTTAATACATAAATGGAAAACAGAATTAGAAAGAGCACTTTTTGAAATAACAGAAGAGATAGAATTGCTTGAGGGTGAACATCATCGTGTTAAACAGACACTCTCAGTTTTAACAATTCCTGAGTCAATATCTGGTGAATTTCTTGAAATACGTACAAAACGTATGGAGCCTGATCTTGTACGAGATGAAGTAGACAAAGAACTTGTCAAAGTATATATATTTATTTTATTTATATTTATTTATTATTATATATTTATAAATTAAATATATTATATTTATTTTATTATCAGGAAGTTGCACTGTGTTCTGAAACTAGAAATATGTTAAATAACACATGTAAAAAAATAGAAATACAATTATTAGAATTAAAAACAGCAAAAACAAGAATGGAATTTGATTTAACTGATAAAACTGATGCTTATGAAATTGATAAAAATTGTGTTGGTCTTTCAAATAATTCTTTTACTATTTTAAAACATCCAGGAGCAACAAGAGTACCAACTGAGTATGTTATATTAAATTATTAAATAATATTATATAATTATAATAAAATATTAATTTATATTATTTTTTTAAGACAATCAACACCAGATGGATATAATTATTTTACCAAAGAAGCCCTAGAAATGGGTGAAACTGTTAAAAATAAATCAATTGAAATACGTTCAACATTGAATGATATTTACCTAAAGACTGTCAAAGATCTTCGTAATCAAGCAACTCAAGTTGATGCTGTTTTGGCTGAAAATATCAGTCAAACTGAGATGGTTTGTCAACATCTAGAAAATGAATTAAAACAGGTATTATATATATTTATAAATTAAATATAAAACAAACCTGATTAATATAATTATTTTTATTATATATAGTGTTTAAATCAATTGTCCAATACTGAAAAGTTAATTGAAGAACTTCGTGGAGCATCAAAAGGTCTTGATGATGCATTAAAAGTTGCTCAATCACGTTTAAGTGATCGTCTTAATCGTCGTAATGTTGAAAGTTGTCGTGATACATCACAATCTGGATTAATTGAAGAAGTAAAAATGCTTAATGATAATTTATCATTGATGGCTAGACAATTAAAAAGAGCTGAAGAAACACAAGCTGGTCTTGTTAAATCTCGTGGTGATTTAGAACGTGAAATAATTGTTAAAAAAAAAACACTTTTTGTTGATAGAGATCGTGGACAATTATTACGTTCTCATTACCCTTCAGCTGAGGCATTGTCTGGTCATTAAAATCTACAACTTGAAATTGAATAGAGATTTTACTCAGTGATGCTGTTTTTTATAATTCGCTGCTTTTTATTATTTTTTTTTTTTGCTAAAATATCAAGCTTGATTAATATTATATTGTCATTTGTTTTGTACTAATTCATTTATTTTTTTATTATTTTCTTACCAACAGAATTAAAAATAATAAATAAAAATATAATAAAGAATTTTTCATGTAAAAGATTATTTTATTTTTACATTTTTATTGTTTATTTTTATTTTTTAATAAAACATGGAAAATGTTGTTACTCATGAAAAAATTGAAGAAAAAAAAAGAATTAATTCTGTTAAATTTAAAAATTTAAATAATTATGATAATAAAAATTATCAAATGGAAAAATTAAATGAACAAATGTCTTCTAGTATTGGAAAATGTACAGAAACAAAATCACCTGACTTTTGTGTAAGAAAAATTATTAAAAATTAAATTTATCATTGAAATAATATTACAATAATTAAATTTTTATTTTAAATAATAAAGAATGAATTATCAAAGAATAATATTAAATCAGAGATAAATTCTAATGTTGCATTTGCTGAAAAAGATGAGTGTAAATCAAATATTACCAATGACACATGGGCACCATTGGCTCGACTAACGAGAACCAGACCAACAGTTGATAAATTAACCATGTCACGATACAGTCCTGGTGAATGGAAGCTACACAACAAAGAAATATTAAATAATTCAAATATATTTGATTCAATAAAGTAAACCTTGAAATATTATTAATATTTTTAAAAATTCTTTATAAAAAAGATTAAAAAAAAAAAAAAAACAATTAATTTCAAATCAACAGAAATCTTGAATTTGCAACAAATAGTATTGAAAAAAAAATATGTAGTCAAGTTGATCGTGATCAACAAGATACATATAATGATTTGAGAAATAGAGCAAATGTTATTTTTTGTTGGAAAATTGAACTTGAAAAAAATAATGAAAATATAACAATAGAAATTGATAAAATGAAAGATGAAACAAAAAGATTGTTACGATCTCAACAAGCTGTTAAAATTATTATAAATATTGATAAAAATATACAAAAAACAAGAAATATGAGAATGAAACCAGATCTTGTGACTGATTTATTTGCTGAAGAATTATTAAAGGTATTTATTTTAATTATTTGTCAATTTATTGATGCATTTCCAAGATGTTGATGATGACTTTTGTTTATAATATAAAATATTAAAGGAAGAATATTTATGTGATGAAGTAATAAATTTATATACAAGATGTATTGATGAAGTAAAAATGCAATTGCAAGAATTAAAAGATGCTAAACAAAGACTTGAATTCGATTGGTCTGATAAAACAAGTGCTCATGAAATTGATACTGCATGTATTGGTTTGAGAAGTGAAACATTTACTAACCAGTGGAATTTAGGATGTGTTAAATTTCCTCCAAAGTATTGAAATAATAATAATTCATATATCATATATAAAATTAATAATATTATTTATGAAAAAAAATTATTTTTTAGTCAATCAAGTATTAATGATTATGAAAAATTTATCAAAGAAACATTAGCATTTTGTCAAACAGCTGTTGGACGTTCTCAAGTTCTTCGTGCTAATATAAAAGAAATTATTGATAGATCAATAAAAGATCTTCGTTATCAAGCTGATCAAGTTGAACGTGCAAAAGCTAAAACAATTCATGAAGAAATTTTAGCTTGTAAAAAACTTGATACAATGTTAATTGAGGCAAGACCTGATAATATTTTTAAATTAATTATTTTTTTTTTTTTTTTAATTGAAATGATAATTAAATTTATATTTTTAGTGTTTGAAAAAATTAAGTGACAATGAAAAAATGATTGAAAAAACAAAATTAACTGTGCAACGATTAGATGCACCAATGAAATGTGCTCAAACTCGTTTATCAATAAGATTAACACGTGATAATGTTGAAAATTGTCGAGATGAACCACATTTTGGGTATGACATTAATTAATTAGATAATAAAATAATTATATATTAATTTTATCAATAAAAATTTAGGCTTATTGATGAAGTCAAAGGTATTGCTGAAGGTACAACAGCATTGTCAGGACATATTAATAGTTTAAATGAATCTCTTGATTATTTAACAACATGTAGACATAAAATTGAAAATGAAATTATGATAAAAAGTAAAAGTTTATGGATAGATAGTGATCGTTGTCAACATATAAGATCATCTTATCCTTCTTGGAAATTTCTATCTGGTTATGAATAAAAATTTTAAATAAATCATTAAAATTATACTGATACTGGTTATAAACAAAATACACATACCTCGTTATTAAATTTCCATTAAATTTCTTTGAATATAAATCTTGTTATTTTTAAGCATCTTGTTGATCCATCATTTCACTGCAACAATTTATTAACACTTTTTCATTCTGTTGAAATAAAAAAAAGATAAAAGAATTAGTTTAATAATACAAATTTAATTTAATAATACAAAATATAATAATTATTAACTAACCAGTTACTTTGTTCCATCAGGATTACTCTTGACACTGTTGATAACTTTTTTAAACAAAATTCTATATTTTGTCTAAGTAAAAATTGGATTTAAAAAGGTAAATTTTTATTAATTATAAATGAAATTTAATAAAAAATCATAACACAAATGTATTATTAGTTATTACAAATATTATTTACAAAAAAATTATATTTTATGATCACGCAAATTAAAAAATATAAATGAATAAACACAATTATTGATTATAAACTGACAGCTGATGTTGTATTTTTCATGACAATATTTATTTACAAAAGATTAGAATGAAAATATCAATATCTGAAAAATGCGAATAAATGCTGTTTTTCTTTTCATTTTAGAAATACATTTTCTTTTTAAATTCATGATTACAATATATATTTCAGTTTTTTTATTTTAGTATAAATTGACAAGATATTATTGAGGAAAAAAAAGTAAAAACGTTAAATTCTCTAACAAAGAAACACCATATGTATTTAATAATAATAATAATAATAATAATATTAATAATGAAAATAGAATAATAATAATAAAAAATAAAATAATAAAATGTATAACATCTCATTGATAGCAGATGAAAATATTTTTATTATGCTATATATTCACTCATTGGTTGTATCTTAATAATATGCCTAGAAAAATATTAATTTTTTTTTCATTCAGAAATCAACAAAGTTGAGAATCAATTTCAACATTTTATAGTTTTTTATATGACCTGGTTATTATCAAAAGTTTATTTATTTGTTGATATTATTTCACGCATTTTTCATGATAATATTTTACTATGTTTTTTGTTTTTTTTTATACGTTAAATTATTAGACCATTTTAATTTTTTTATTACTTTATTGTTAATATTATTTATATCAGTAAAAAAAGACATTTTTTCTTACAATAAATATATACTTATTTATATATATTTATTAAATTTAAAAAACGAAAATGTTTGAAACTCGAATTTACGAAAAATATCAAAAAAATTTATGAAATTATAAGACAAACACTTTTGATAACAATAGTTTTTTTTTTTCTATCTCGATATTTGTTTTTTTTTTACTTTTTTCTTTTTAAATATATAAATATAAGTTTTATAACGTACTTATTTATTTTTTAAATTGATTTCAAGTGTTCATGTCAATGATATTGTGACATGAAAAATGAAACTTTTTTGTGTATTACATTTCATTTTTATATTTAATAATATAAATGAAGACAAAAGTTGATAGTATATATTATTCAAATTACATGTTTGTTTAAACTTCATTTTATTATTAAATATATATATGTTTATATTTAATTTTATCAATCAAAAATATTTTTCAAACTCATTGCAAAGAGTCAGTTTTTATATGTCAATTTACTTATTGATTTATTTATTTTTTTTTTTTATAATTATCAAATGTATTATTATTTTTCTTTGTCACATTTTTATTTAACGATTAGAGCTATCATCATATGTTGGCATATTTTATTAACTATTATCTAGATTATATAGTTTATAAATTATTTTATGGGAGAAAAATGTAAATGTTACAATATATACAGGTAAATGTATGACGACCAGTTTTATAAAATCAATTTCAGATGAAAAATGGAAAAGAAAAAAAAATAAATAAATTTTAGTTTTTAAAATATTTTCACCATGTGAATAATAATCCATAAAAACAGAAATTTATAATTTTAAGATTATTAGTTTTTTTTTTTTTACTGGTATTTTAAAAAAGCGACAATAAATTAACCTAATCAGTTTAATATGAAAATGATTAAATATCTGATATTAATAGTTTCATTCATACCAAGACATTCATTTAAATTATCAACTTATATTTTTTTGTTGATAAATTAATAATGATAACATTATTTTAATATTTTTATCATTTTTCAAATGTTTTGTTTTTTTGAATTTTTTTTATTAATAAATATAATGTGATGAAATTGTGATTTAAATGATTCATTAACTACAATGTAGTATTTATTAAAAATAAAAAAAATATAAAAAAAAAGCACCGATGAGATTAAAATGTCACTTTTCACACAGTATTATTTATGTACAAAAGATATAAATTTATTTATTTTTTTTTTTTTCTGTTTAAGTCTTATGTTTGCATTGAGCTTTGATAGTTGTATAAAAAAAAAAAAAAAAAAAAAAAAGAAACAAAATATTTTTAAAAATTTGTATAAATTTATTAAAAACTGTTAATTATCAAATGTAAACTTAGACCATACTAGTGTTTTTTATTTATTATTATTTTTTTTTTTTGAAGTTAATATCAATTGAATGTTATTGTAGAAAAAAAAGTATGACATTTATCATAAAAAACGATTGATGCAATGATCAGTAAACTTATTTCCATTGATTTATATATATATATTAAGAAACTGATTTGCACATACAATCAGAACTTTCATCACATTCGTTTTCTTATTATTATTATTAATTATTTATTAATTTTTTTTCTCTTGACTTACATAAATATGCTTGAAGCCTTATAAAATCACACACATTTTTTTGATAATATTCAAAGTGTTGGCACATTATTTTCTTCAGGTGCCAATTCTTCAAATGATGTTGCTTCAGCAAGACCACGAGCAACTAATTCATGAGCAATTGATATTACCCCATGTTTAGGTATATTGATGTACAAACTGATGTAAACAGTTGATTCACCATATGCTTCAATTTGTGCTTGTCCAACAACTCCACTTGTTAATTGTGATACAATATCATAGGCTTCTTGTTGCCATACACCATCAATTGGTTTAACATTAGCTAAAACAACTTCAATTGCTTGTAATGGTAATGGTATATAATCTGATCTTATTTTTCGCATATCAGAATTTCTAAATGTCCAAAAACCACCATGATCAACTAAACGAACTAAATTATTTTCACCATTTTCATCTGGTTCTTCAATCAGTGCTCTTACCCATCTATCGTAAAATTTGGCAACAACAAGCATTCCCTCTGTAAATAAAAAAAAAAAAAAAAAAATGTTAATTTAAATATATTTATTTATTTTTTTTCAATAATGTATTTCATAATAAAGATTATATGCATAATATTATTATCAATATAAAATGAACTTACTTGTAAGTTTATCTGGTACTGGAGGTGATTCAACTGTATTATAAAGTTGTGTCATATTAAAATCTAATATTCTAAGTGTTGGATAAGTTGGATGTGTTGGTAATTGTATAAAAAAACGATTTGGTTCAACAATATTACAAACCATAACATCATTATTAATATTTTCAGTTAAATAAAGTTGTGTTAATTCTGGTGACCATGATAAATTTTGTGATTGTTCTGATAAATGTACTTCTTCAAGTGTTACATCTGGAAATTTTTTTAATGGAAATTTTTGTCTTATAATGTCTAATGCAATATTTATATTTTCTGTTTGTCCTTTAATAATACATAATTTCATTTCATCATCATCAGTTGGATGTGCACTGATACTTATACGAACATTAGCTTTGTCATTAATACTTTTAATAATTGCACCACGTCTACCAATTAATGAACCAACTAAATCACTTGGTAATTCAAATTCATATGTTGTTGAATTTGTTGATTTTAAACCTTTACCATTGATACTTCCACCTATAATAATAATAATAATATAAATTAACATATATAATTATTAAATTTTAATGAAATTAAAAATAAATCTATTATTTTTAGAAATTTTTACCTTTTCCACTGTCAGTACTTCCTTCACTTCTAACTTCATCACTAACACTTCCATCTAATACACCAGATACTGGACTATGATTTGCTGAATCTCTTTCACAAATAACTTGACCATTTGTTTTATTATTTGTTTTAGTACAATTTTCAATATTTTTATTTTTTTCATCATTACCAGTTGTTGCTGATTCTGCTTCTGCTGCTTCTTCTTCTTCATTTATATTTTCATCAACTTTTGACATTTTAACTGTATCTTTATTTTCCATTGATAATGATCTACATTTTTCCATCATATCAAAATTTGATGAATTTGGATTACTACCATATACAATATTTGTTTTAACATTTAAAAGTTCTTCATCAATATCAACATCATCATCCTCATACCAAGGTTTATTATCATTTGATAATCTTCCACATTTAATTGGTTTTGATTTACTTGGAATATCCAAATTTTCACTAACTTTTCTTGGTGTACACATTATTTCTTCAGTTGTATGATTTGATGAATTTAATCCAGTAAATGTTTCATCAATATTAATACCAGAATCATAAATATTTAAACCTCTTTTATTATTAATATTATTTTTTCCATTTACATCTGTATTTCCACCAGGATCAAGTCTGTCTACACGTCGACGTTTGTACCAAAAAAATCCAACAATTATTGCAAATGCTGGAAATGACCACTTCACCAATTGTACATTTGTTACCGACATATTTCGAGTCCACGGTAACAATTTTTACAAAAATCAATCAGCTGAAACATAAATAAATAAATAAATTATAAACAAAAATTTTTAACAGTTTTTTTTATTTTTAATTATTGATGATACAATTATATCATCAATAACTAAATAAAAATATTTTAATTAATTAAATGTTTTTTAAAACTATTTCATCAGAATTTAACATGCTGATTTTTTTTGATTGAGCTAAATGAAACATTTGGGAGTAAAAATATTTCTGTACTTTCACATTGAAACAGTTTCAAGTGCAAACGACCGGTTTCACAGGTATTTAATCGATTAAAAAATGAAAAAAAATATATATATACATAAGATATAAACTAGAAGAATAAAAAAAAAAAAAAAAAATCATTCATTTATAAAGAGTATCCAGTTGCTTGGATGCAACAAGAGACAGTTAGGTATTTTTTTTTTTTTGACTATCAAGCTGATAAATTGGTACATACTTATTATTTTATACAGTTATATATTTTATTTGTATTATTATATAAATTACGATTATAATTATTAAATATGTATCATAAAAAATTAATCAGTGTATAATTTTTCTATCAACATAAGTTTAAAAGTTATAAATAAAACTTTAATTCAAACAAGTATTTATAAATATTATAATATACCAATAACCAATAATAAAGACAAAAAGAAAAAAAAAAAAACAATTATCAATTAAACTTACCAAAAATTTAGCCATGGTGAAAAATATTTATAATAATATTTTGACACTTTTGAACCAAACCAGGTATAATACAATGAGATAGTATTTCTAATAAACAAAATAAAAAAAAATAAAAAAAAAATACTTTTTTTAGCTTTGATTTGAGATTTTAAATAAGATTATAAATTTTGAAGATGAAAAGATACAACACAAAATTAATATATATTTCAAGTGATTCTTAAAGAAGAGCAATGTCGACTAAATCAAAATACATACAGGGTTCAACGAATACCAATACCACAAGTTTAAAAAGCTGTTCAAGCAACTTTTTAGTTGAGATGAATAAAAAAAAATAAAAAAGAAACGGAAACGAAAAAATAAAAAAACGTGTTACGACAATCGAGAATATAACGTAATATGAATCTAAAATTTACAATAGTATATATATTTTATTTAAAATATTTTATTCCCACGTGTGAAGAAAAAAAAAAAAAATTTGATGACCTACTTAATTTTTTTTTTAAATTAATAATTTAATTTTTTTTTTATTGAATAGAGCTTTTCAATGATAATTTTAATGATTATTTATTAAAACATACAAAAAGTAAATAAAAAATTGAAAAATAAATAAATAACTTGTTTATATATAAACAGGTTTTTTTTTCTTTTAATCTAGTAATATTAATTGGGTGGAAAATAAAATAGATTATTATTAAATTTTTGTTAGTTGGATGTATAAAAAATATAATATTAACTACAACAGGTGATTTTGATAGAAAGATTAAAGACAAATGTCTGCAGGGGTATTGTGTTTGTAGACTGTTGGAATGTTGAAAGCCAGGTTGGTTAAATAACCAGCTATGATGATGCTTGGGACAAGAGACCCAATCAATTGCAAGGTAATGGCAACTGAATAACGATAGACCCTGTACGTGTTGCTTCATGGTCACAAAAATATAAAAATATATATATATTTTTTTTTTCTTTAAATTTAACCACAATAATAATATAAGCAATACATTTTAACTAAAAAAAAAAAAATATGATAATAATATTGACTTGTTTATGGTTTATTTTAAATTATAAATTTTCGAAAAGTTTTATTTTTAATTTTCAATTTTTCGTTAATAAATGTAAATTTATTCAGTTTATTTAAAATTATTTAATAAATATAAAATAAATATTGTTTAATATTACTCAATAATAATTTAACATTATATAAATTTTAAAATAAAAATAGATAAAGTTTTTTTTTTTAATTTTATATGAATTAATTTAGTTTCTTTTTTTTTATAATTTTTTAAATTTAATTATAAACTTTGGAA
Source organism: Lysiphlebus fabarum (assembly GCA_011426435.1). Classification (NCBI taxonomy): domain Eukaryota; kingdom Metazoa; phylum Arthropoda; class Insecta; order Hymenoptera; family Braconidae; genus Lysiphlebus; species Lysiphlebus fabarum. Next base: position 50,257 of record WSYQ01000243.1, on the reverse strand, counting down.
TTTATTATTTTCCAGAAATACAAACGGAAGCTATTAAAAATAATGGCTGACTTATTTATTTTTTTTTTTTTTACATCTGATGACATTTATCATGAATAAAATATTTGGTGTTATATTTTTTTTTTTATTTTTCACGAAAATTTGATATTATAAAAAAAAAAAAAAAAACCATATAGCAACGCAGCAAACAAATTTAACTCAAAGACTATATTTTATTTATCTTAAAAATTTTATTATCTAGGAACTGATAAAACAAAGTTTTAAAAAAAAAAAATATTATGAAATAAATATGATAAAAAAAAAAAAAAAAAAAAAAACTCAATAATAATGATGTCAATCTAAAAAAACAATTTAAATATTATAAATATTTTTTAATTAATTTTTAATTATTAATATAATTTAAAAAAATGTTTCATTTGAATTTTACAGATAAAATTTTATGTAATAAATTTAATTGTACATGTACATCGTGGGTGGTGGTGTTGATACAACTGACATTACCAGGTAAATATTAAAAAATTAAAAAGTTTTTAAATTAAACTGCAATTATTTAAAACAAATATAACATTGTTATTTTAATTTTTAATAATGATAATAATAGTTTCAGGCAAGTTGGTAATGCGTAGTTAAGGTTTGCCTTTAATATTTAACTTAAAAATAAATAATAATAATAACAAAGTATTTAAGAAACACGTATTATGAGTCAATAATAATACTCATCTATTTTTTTTTTGTATTTATTTTTATGTTTTAATATATTATTCATAAAAATTTAGAGATAAAAAATAGCTAAATTACTTTTTAACAATAAACTTTGTCAACTGATTGTTTTTTTTATGTTTTATTATTATTTTTATTTTGCCACGTTATTTCCAGATGTCGATTTAAAAAAAATAATTAATTAAATATACATAAAGATGTATAATAAATCATGCAATTAATTATAATTTTTATAAATAGTTAAAAAAAAAAATTAAATATTAATGGTGGACAATTTGGTTTTTACGTGTTGCATTTTGGAGTTGTAACGCGTCGACATTGTGTAACATTTTGTAATTTGCCCTAAGCTTTGAGGAAAAAAAAAAAAAAAATTTAATATATATAAAAATATATAATGCGACAATGGAAAATAATAATTTAAAAAAATATTGATAATATATATTATAAATAAATATATTAATGAATGAATGAAATATAAAATGTCGTACCTGAGTTATGTGGCTTGACGAGATAATAAAATGAATAAAAAAAAAAAATTAAGAAAAGAAAGCCGCATCCACTCGGTTAGAGAAAAAAAAAAAAAAAAGGCATGAAGGCGGCTGGTTATATTATAAGCTCAATAAAACACTGTATTTACTTACCAATTAACTGTGTATATACACAATTTAACACAAATAAAATTATTTCACTGTTTTTAAATATTATTTAACAATAAGTATTCCAATATTAATTGTTAAATAATTTATTAAATATACTGTAATATGTTAACAAAATGTTTATTCCTTTTTTAGGATTACCAATATGGCGTTCCGGGTTCACGAGTCAAGCACACCGCGTGTGTTTCAGACGTATAATGTTATCTGCTACACAAGCGACATCTTCTATATGTATATATTTAGAAAATACTGGAAAAAATATAGTGCAAAACCAATCAAAAATTATACAATTACATGAAAATGCAGCTGAAAAAATTTTTTAAAAAAAATTTAATTGCGCCATCTAGCTTTAAAAAATTTATGAAATCTTACTTACCGACATTTACAAAATGGCCGACCTTTGTTCAACCGACAAGCTCAGACAAGGAGGCACAAGCGTCTTGTGAAGTCTTGTTATTTTTTTTACTCATTTTATTATTAATAATTGTATAAAAAATATTAATTATTGTTTAATTAATTAATTTAAGTGTTATAAATGCACTGGATAATAAGATATTATTGATTTTTGAAAAATTTGTTAAAAAATAATGGTTGACGTCAGAGTTTGTCAAGTCTGACAAAAAAAATTATTAATTTGCTCACAAAGAACAAAAGGTAAGCAAAATATTATGATACTCCATTTTGTTTATTTATTTATTGCGTATATATAAATTAATATTGGTGTAACTAGAGTAATTTTTGAGAAAAAAAAATAAAATTATTTTGAGGTTAGATTGTAAAACAAAGGTAATTAATTAATTAACAAATATTTATTTATACATTAATTTATTAACAATTTATAAATAATTATAATTTATATAACATAATTAAAGCATATTTGTACTTTATTGACTGTTATTTTATTAATATTGGTCAAAATATTTCAACATTAATTTTCATTTGTTGAATGATTTTGTCAGTATTCATTTTTGGTGATTGTTCATTATTTTTTAGACTCAATTGTTTTAGATTTATTTTTTTATTAATTTATTATTCATATAATTTATTAGTTTTTATTTATTTTATTATTATTTATTAATTTATTTATCATTGGTGTATATAATAATCTCATCTTTTTTTTTTTTTTTTTTTTTTTTGTCATTATTATTAGTCTATTTGAAAAAATTTTTATATGATAATGTTAATTTAATATTTTTATTGTTTACAGATAACAAAGTATAGACAAAAGATCAAATGTGTGAGTGTAGTTCATCAAGCAAAATGATTAATTATCAAAAAGGACCAAATTGTTTTGTTATTGGAGCTATAAAATGACAAAAGATCAAATGTGTGAGTGTAGTTCATCAAACAAAATAATTAAATTATTAAAAAAGGACCAAATTGTTTTGTCATTGGAGCTGTAAAATGACAAAAGATCAAATGTGTGAGTGTAGTTCATCAAACAAAATAATTAAATTATTAAAAAGGACCAAATTGTTTTGTCATTGGAGCTGTAAAATGATTTTTGAGTATACAATTCATTGTATATCAAAATATAACATGAAAAATACAAAGAAAATGATGAAGATGATGTTAAAAAAGTCACAAGGTACGTTTATCTTTATTATATTGATCAAGTAATTGTCAAATTGATCATGATAATTCTATTTAACAATTTTTTAATTCAACAACAATTAAATGTTCATCCAGCAACAAGATTAAAATCATCATCTTGCTTTAACAATAATGAATCTCTTATAATTAATAATAGTTTTCTAATTATCTTTGTGTTTTAGTTCAGTTAAATTAACAATATGAATTATTCAACACCTCATGATATTTTATTTAATGATATTCTATCAATAAATACAGTTTTCTGTTACTAAAAAAATTATTAATGTATCATATGGTGTTGGTACTGTTAATTTTTGTAGTCTTTTTAATGTACCACTTGTTGTTGATATTGATGAACATTTACTTCTTGTTGAGGTTTATTTTTTTTTTTTTTTAATTTTTTTTTTTTTAGTATAAGTTGATGTTCAAAAATCACAACATGTTGGTCTTTAAAATACCAAGAATCTTCTGCCTCTATTGAAAATATCATAAATAATGTCTTGATATTAACAAACCATTGTTGAATAATAAATTATTAAATAGTTTATTAACAAGCCAAAATTAACAATAAAAAAATAGTAAAAACTAATTTATAAATTAAATGTGTTAATATATATTTTGTTTTTTTATTGTTACAGATGTAGTGGTGCAAAGCAGTGCAAGATGATGAAAAAGTGTTGGTAAAAAAGTAGTGAAAAGTGATGTTGTGTTTGAGTTTGTGTGTAAGTGAAGTAGGTGTGTGATGATTGAACCTGTTGCTGATAGAATCATCTTGATATATCATCGTGGGATGATGAACATCCGCTAAAAAAGGTAAGACTTTATTCAATTTATTTTATTTACTTGGTATAATTGATTTATTTGCTTCAAATGTTGTTAGGTCATTCTGTTTTTTTTTTCAATTGTGATTCATTTAATTTTTGATAATTAAATTACACTATTTTTTTTTTTTTCAATAAATGAATATTATATTTTGGTATAATATTTTTCTGACGTTATTTGTTTTACAACAATTAAATATTTTTCAAATGAATTATATAATATTGTTGTCGTTGGTATTGTGTCTGCTGTTGCTGTTGCTGATAATGATGATGTTGATGTTGTTTTTGTTATTGCTACGTCTGTTGTTGGTGTTGTTGCTGCTGCTACTGATGATGATGATGTTGATGTTTTTGTTATTGCTACGTCTGTTGTTGGTGTTGTTGTTGCTGCTGCTATTACTGATGTTGATGATGTTGGTGTTGTTGGTGCTGCTACTATTAATGATAATGATGTTAGTGTTGTTGTTGTTGTTGTTGTTGTTGTTGTTGTTGCTACTGCTGCTGTTGTTGCTGCTACTACTACTACTACTACTACTACTACTACTACTACTACTACTACTACTACTGTTGCTGTTGCTGCTGATGATGATGATAATGATGTTGGTGTTGGTTTTGTTGTTGCTACTGTTACTGCTGATGAAGATGTTGTTGTTGTTGTTGTTAGTGCTTCTGCTGCTGTTGCTGATGATGATGATGATGATGTTGTTGCTATTATTGATGCTGTTTTTTTTGTTGGTCAGAATTGGTTTGTTCATTTTTTTAACTCGGGTAAATTGATTATTTTATTTACTTATTTGTTGAATAAGCTATATCATCAAATAAATAAATAAATAAATAAATAAATACTGACAGGGACATTTGTACCGGTTAAATTTTTAAATATATTGATAAAACAAATATCATTATTTTTGATCAATGGCTATACAGTTATTTATTTTATCGACAAAAATGTTGTCACAAGTTAGCTATATAAAAAGTCGTAAGATGGATTAGTAGCGTCATGGTACACCTGTAGACTGTAGTTTGGCACGTGTTGAAGCTGTTTGTGCTGTTGTTTTTTCTGTTAAAAAAAGTGAGTAATAATTAATAATAAATATATTAAATTAAATTAATTTATTATATAAATATTCATATAATCTCAGTGTATAATTATCAAACGTGAATAGTGTCAAATACTATTGTATTTTGACATAAAATTGTGTCTCTTCAAAATTTATTTATTCCGCCATGGTAAATCATACATGTGTGTATGTATACTGTTGCTTCAACCTTGGATATTTAGCCTTAAAAAAAATATCCAATTTTTTACTCCAAAATATTTTATTATCAAAAACAATATCTCAACTATCTTCAACAATATAAATTATTATATTCAATTGTGTTATTGAATTTATACTTAATTTATATTTTTATACTCATTTATGATTACATTTATTTATTTATTTTTTTTTTCATTTGTTTGTCACATAATGGCTCGTATGTGTGTTGTGTATAAATGCATATGTGTTTGTGTGCATCAACAACTTTCCTTGGCGGCAAAAAAAAAAAAAAACAAGTCCAGGATATCATTTTTTTACTCCATTTTTATTTTTATTTTTTTATATTAAAAATTAATCATATAAGTATATTCATATAAAAAATTATCAATTAAATTTATTTTTATTGATAATTAAAAATAAAATATAATAATTGTTACAATTAATTATTTTATTTTATATATTTTTTTAATTCATTAATTATTGTAGGGCAATGATCTTTGAGATATCATCAAATATCTTTCAATCATCATTAAATTAAAAAAAAATATATTTATACTTGTATCTATATAAAAAAAATCTAATTAAAGTATCATCTTGTGAAATTAATTTGGCAATACAAAGCAACATTAAAAATACATGTCACAAAAAAAAAAAAAAAAAACAAAAAGTAAAAGAATAATTTAAATTGTTTAATCATCATAAATAAAATTGATGTCAAGAAAATCAAAAGTAAGGTCATGGTTAGGTTATTAACAAACAAATACAAAAAAAACATTATATATATTTATATCAAGAATTTTTTTTATTTTATTCATTTTCAATATTATTATTAATATTTTTTTTTTTTTTTTTTTATATCTAGTATCATTAACAAACTCTGTTTACAGTAAATATCACAGGTACATGTTTCTCTATCACAAGATCCTCTATTCGGTTATAAACAATTATTATTTTTTTTTTTTTATTTTAATATTAAAAACTATTTAAAAAAAAAAAATTTGAGGATTCCAATGATTGATGAGTTTAATCAATTAAATTTTATGTTATTTTTCATTTGCCAAAATATATAAAAATTAAATTAAAAATTATTTTTAAATTGCACAATTAATATTATTAATTATAATAAAAAAAAATAAAAATAATAATAAATTTGTGCATAATTAAAATGATGATAAAAATTTTATGAATTAAACAAAAATTAAAATATATTATTGTTAACTATAAAGCTTGGTCAATTGGCACATGCCAGTATGATCTTTTGTCATGATGAGATTAAAATGTCTTCATCTCATCTAATGATTCTATTGATTCTATTATTGGCTATCGTTAGAACCAGTCCCTTGGCAATTTGTTTTTTTTTTTTAAATTCTATTTTATATATATATATATTTTATTTGTTTTATTTTTCTTTTATTTTAATATATATTTATGCTGTGGACGGTTTGAGCAATTCAAGGTGTCTTAGCGTAATTATTGTGGTCAACGTTGATGATGTTGTTGATGTTGTTGTTGATGATGATGATGATGATGATGGTAGTTGTTAGTCTCTTTATACAAGCAAATATTTCAATTGCTGTGGGTGAGATTAATCAGGTCGTTGATCTTTTTTTTCATATGACATTATCATCATGATGATACAAATTGATTATTTAATATTAATTATCACAAATCAAAATGTATTTTGTCATATTTATAAATTCAATATATAACCACATATATTGAATATAATTTTATTGATATATCTCAATCAATCATTGGTTTTAACCATACGTATTAAACGTATTAAATTATTAATTTTATTTTTCATCATAAAATATATGTTTAATTGTATGTTTGATGTTTACCAGGGTCGCCATACAGATTCATCTGATTTAGCAACTTGTAAAAGTCCTTGATGAGTTGTTGTTGTTGTAATTATTTCAATTTCTGTATTTCTTGTTGATATTGGTGATGGTTGACTTGATGCTGGTGTTAATGGCATTGTATAATCATCAGATGATGATGATTCACTGTCTGATGGTGATGATTGTGGTGTAGCAACATGAATTGTTAATGGTCCAGTTTTATCCATTGAATTTAATTTATGACCAAGATGTGTCATTAATTTTGTACCAAGTGTTATATCAACACCTGGTGTTGCTGCTAAACAACGACTAACTTCATTTGCACAATGTGTATAACCAGCACGAAAACGATCAGCATCAATTATTGGATTTGTTGATAAACGTTGTTGACGTTGTAATTTATGTAAATGACGTACTGTTAATTCTAATATATCAGCTTTTTCTAATTTTGCAACATTTTCACCATCACCAGCTAATGCTGTTACCATTAAATCTTTAAGTTCATCCAAACAACGATTGATACGTGCACGACGTTTACGTTCAAGCATTGGTTTCATTACCTATAATCAAAAAATTAAAAATAGTTATAGAAAATTGTTTTTTTTTTTTTTTTTAAATTTAATGAAAATTATTATTTATTAATTTTTTTTTTTATATAAAAACACAATGCCTACCTTTCTGTATTGATAAGTTCTTGAAATTGGTTGTTCTTGTCCATCGACAACCATTGTTGGTTCATGTGTTTGCATGTTGATGATTGTTTTTTTTTTTAAATTTAAAAAAAAAATATATATTATCAAGAAGAACTCTCGAAGTAAATCCTTGAAATCACTTGTTGTAATTTTTTTACTTGTTTATTGTGGCGATATTATCACAAACCGTCACAATTATTATTTAAAATATTAAAATCACTTTGTATTTTTTTATATAATGATCAAAAAGATTTTACTTTTAAATTAGATAGTTTTTTTTTTTTATAAAGTTATAAAGAATTTATTGTTGTTCAGTATGTATCAACGACTGAGTCGATGTTAACTGTATGAAAGTTTGTGAGGAAATGTGAGTTTGGTGATGATCTGACTGGGTTTATATACTTTCATGGGGTCTTGTAGGGATGGTGTGTGTGTTATAGCGGGGATAGTGAACAACCAGGGCCAAGTAATGGGGGAACAAACCTTCCGTGGGAACGCGCCGTGGAGCTTGGTTCCCAAGCAAGCGTACCACCTGTAAGCGGCAGCTGCCAGACACGCGCCCACACCAAACCATCGTCACCATTTTTCTATCCTTCTTTGTACCACTTAGCTAACAACTCGACTATCCTCATTCACATATATAAAATGATGATGATGATGATGATGATGATTTTTAGTTCGTATGTAATCGGCAATGTGCCACGGATTTTCTTATCCTTACTTATATTCCAACACATACTTTCAACATTTTATAATAATATGTACTTGTATATATACATTACTATGTCCTCTTCATTGCTTCCAACCAACAACTAACGATATCATATATAGTAAAATCCATACTGTCATACACATATCACATTGAAGTCATTCAAACTGGTTTATCTACTTTTTGCTTCTGGATATGAGACTTGTTTTATTTATTTATTTATTTATTTATTTATTTATTTATTTATTTTTAGTTGCTTCTTTTAGTTGATGCAAACTTTTCGATCAATTTTTCTACTATTCACTCTTTCCAATTATACACGCATGACTTGAATATATATGTATATATTTATTTATTTATTTTTTTTTATTCTACATCCTTTGACTTTTTAATTTTTGTTTAAAGAATTGCAAAAAGAAAAAAAAAAAGAAAAAATTGAATTAATAAGCAGCTTCCCGTCAAATTATTATCCCGACAAGTTTCGCGGCTTTTTGGTTTTTTTTTATTATTATTATTATATTTTTGTTATTCATGAATGGTTTGGTTTTTTTTATTTATTATTATTTTTTTTTGCATATATTTTTTGCAGTTGCCTTCCGCCTATACATATATACTCCCGGTTATTTTATCTTGCTACCGAAAGGGGTACTTAAAGATCGTTCGCGCCGAATAATTATACGTGATTTTCAACCCACTTTTTTTCTTTTTTTTTTTTTTTCTTAATATATGTATATTTACAATTATTCTAAGATTTTTTTTTTTTTATACATACATATATATTTTTTGCATTTATCTAGTTTATGGCTGGATATATAACACCAATAATACCAGTATCTGCTGTATATATTGCATGATTTTTTGATGTTGATTATTGAGGATGTACAAAGTACAAGATATATATCAACTAAAGAAATAAATAAATAAAATAATATTGTCGATATAGTATGTATATATGTTGGTATATATTTTATAACTATCAAGTGACTCATTATTGTGTTTTTCCGGTTGAGTTGAATGATGCTATAATATACAGTATAGCCCCTTGTTCATTGATGAAATGATGAAGAATGCATTTTTTTGTTCATTAAAAAAGATTTTAAAAAAATAATAAGATACACTTAATATTTAAAATTAAGTGGAATATATACAAGCCACGTGTATACAACAACTTGAATAATATATAAAACTTTTGTATTCAAGAGTCAATTTATACATCAGTAATTCAAAATAAATTATGTTTCATTTTGTATATCATGTCATTGACAATTGACTGATACCCACACGTGTCTGTCTAAATTTTGAGGGTTGATATTTTTTTTTTAATCGACATATATATGTATCTTGGAAATATATATGTAGAGTATTAAAAAAATGATTGAAAATTTTTATACATAAAAATTTTTTTTACATAAAAGTATTGTATAGGTACATAGTTTTGTGTATGTTCTTCATGATAAAGGCACGTGCTGTTAGACTTAGTAATACAGCACGTGGCTATGAATTATTCTTGCATCTTGGCATAACTAAAAAGATAAATAATAATAATAATAATAATATTACTCAAACAACTATTTATCTTGTCTTGAAACATTTGTGGGATAATCATCATCATTTTCTGCACAACCACATGTTTTGGTTTATAAAAATTTTGCATTTTTTTTTTCAAATATATTTTTCATTTATTTGAAATAATTTTCTTTATATTTTTAAAATTATTATTATTATTATTTTATTTGTTAAAAAAATGACTAAGAAAATAAAAAATTTTGAGGTATTTTTAAAAATTAAGGATAAAGTCAAAAATGTGTTGAAGCACATCCAAGTCGGTATATTTCCGCAAACATTTGTTACTATAAATACACTACTATGGGGCCCTATTAGTATAGACATTTAATATTATCCTTTCAAGGTTTAACAATTTTAAAAGTTTATTGCTTTTCAAATATAAATTTGACACGGGTTATAGTAAGATGTAAAATTTACAAACTTTAAAATATATTACATTAAGAAAATCTACCATGACTTCAACATGTTTACCTGAGGGCTTAATATTATTTGACTTTTATTTTTTTTTTTGTTTGAACATATTTGCAAAAATAAATTCTTTTATACCTTTTTTTTTTTTTCTTTAAAATAAAAAACACATGTATGAATATTTAAAAAAAATTATATTATTCAAAGAATTTCGAAATTCAAAATATTGAAATTTTCAAATTTCGAATCATTTTTTTTTTTTTTTAAATAATTATGACCATGTCATTGATTTCATCGATTGATATGTATTGATAAACATTAAAATAATATTATATATATATTATTAAATGTTTTCCCATGAATTATACACGCGTGCCTTATTAGTACATATATATATATATATCTATCTATCAGCTGTTTGTAAGCATATGTCACATATTGTGGCTCGTGCCATGTGAATATTTTCTTATACCCCTCTGATATAAACCACCCGTGTGTACATATACAGTAAATATGACATACATATTATTCACCTCAGTTAAAAGTACCCCTCAATTTTTTTTTAATTTTAATTTCTTTTTTTTTTTTTTTTTTTTCCCCCCATCAATAAACCATGACATTTCATATGTACATTTAATCCTGAGAATGTTGAAACAGCAGTTCGCACGCGTCACTTGATATATACAAAAATAATTATGTGAATTGCAATATATATAGTTGTATATATGTGTTGATAAATAATGCATGTGCATATATATATATACAGAAGGACATATGATGAACTTGGTATATATATAAGCAACAAGAGGCAATGCCCCCATTGGGTTTGAGAATTTATATTGTACATGTATGTATACAGTGTAATAAAGACCTCACACTTAAATTTATGTCGTGAGAAAGTTTTTAAATTTCATGTACCGGATGTTGTATAAATATGTGACAAAAACAAAAATTTTAATTATTTATTTATTTTTTTATATACCTATATTATTAATTAATTAATATGTAATATCATTTTGTTGTTGATTTGATTATATTGATGGAATTATATTGGTAATAAACTTTAAATTGAAAATAATATTAATATATAGAATATATTGTTGATTGCGCAATAAATATATTCTCAGTATATTATATATAAATAGATAGATAGATTGTTAATTTATTTGTAACTTTCGTGTGATTTATCCACGCGCGCGTGACCCATTCTTTATAGTTTTTTGCATTCTCACGGAATTAACTTGGTGTGATAATGATGAGAAATATATATTAAGTAAAAGAAAAATAAATAGAAAAAAATATTTTAAAAAATAGTATGTTATGTGTTTGATCACATGTGTTTAAGTAGCTCGTTTCTATTCGGTTTCTATATAATGTGTTATACAGATAGTCATATTACTGTCGTGAATTGAGCCACGTGCTGGTAAACACTTGCCGACCAGTTGAATATACATCAGAATATATATATGTCTATAAGCATGTTACAACACGTGTCGAAATATTATTTATATATCAATTTTTTTTTTTTAAATTTATTTTTCTATTTCTATTACATCAAGTTTTTTTTTATAAAAAATATATAAATGATAAAATGTAAAAAAAAAAAAAAAAATGAGACTTGATTGGTTTGAAGTATCAAATATATATTTGTAAAGAAATGTTTTAATGAATATTATATATGATAATGCGTATATAAAAATTTTTGAATTTCAAATGCCTTTAACAGTTAACGATGTAGATTCGGTATATTTCTTTGTAATTTTATTAAATATACAAATCACTGTGTGATAATTTACTTGTTAGTATAGGTAAAACGCGATTTCTATTGCCTCATTATCTTCACTTCTTTATAATATATATACACCTTTTTTTTTTTTGTATTCTATTGTTGTATATTTGTTGTCCAATAGCTATTGAATCGGTTAAAAAAAAAAAAAAAAAAATAGAATATTTAATGATACTTGAATTAGCAGAATAAATGAGATAAAAAAAAAATTTGAATATTTTAATCAAAAATAAAAAAAAAAAAAAGAAACAAATTAACAATGACAGTAATTGAATATTTATTTTAATCAATAATTTTTTTTTATTTAAATTGAAATAAAATTTAAAAAAAAAAATAAAATAAGAAATACAGTAATCAGAGAGAATGGAATTTTTCTTGAGCTTTTATCATATATGATAGGCGGAGAAAAGAAACGAAAAAAAAAAAAAAAAAAGGTCGAACAATAACAGTCTGCCAAGATCGTTTGGGTTTCGCACGTGCTCATTTTTCCCACGAGTTATGCCGCAGCCGGCATAAAGTAAGCTTACTTTTGAGGCAAAAAAAAAAAAAGATAAAAAGCTCGGGCTTAGTAAAAAAAAAAATATAAAAAAGTGAGAAAAAACGATAAAGGCCCTGAAATGCCATGAGGCCCATTGTGTTGAGCACGGGCCTTAATACAATACAAAGAACACTGGCCAACGTAATGTGTCTCACAGCTTACAGGCATATATTTTTATACATATACTATATACCCCCTGAGGCACTAAATTAAATTCAAAAATGCCCAATGCTTCTTCTACAACTATATATATATATTTTAATGTCAAAAAATATTTTCTTTTTTTTTTATGTTTTAATTTATTTAATTTAAAACCTTGAATTATCCATGGTCACCAAGTAGTACAAACAATAATATATATATTTTTATATATACGCGACTATATTTATTTGTGTCTGAAACATTTTAATTTTAATGTTGTTAAAAAATTTGACCTAGACGACGCGACTGTTTAAAATCATTTTAAAGTATAGTAGAAGCATCTTTTAGATTGGCTTGTCTTGATAATTTTTTAAGAGTCATTTTTAAGATATCTAAGTGTTTAGTCAGACTAAGACCTCCCCGAAGTTTGCCTAAAGCTTTCAAAATAAAATTTTTTTTTTTATATGTATATACAACTTGATATGTATGTGAATTAATACTAGCAGGTATATGTATATACATGCGATTAAATTCCAACAAGCTTGAGTCACAATTTAAACACAAAATATTTCTTCGAAATAGTTGCGTTCATATAATATGGACCTGTGTAAAAATAATTTTATGTCTTTGACTTTTGAATCAGCTTCTTTATTACGTTATTCGTGACTGTATATTTCGAAGAAAATATATATATATATATAACATTAACTGGTACCAGGTATTTTAAATCCACCTGAAAAATATCTTTTTTTTTGTTTATTTTATTGTATTATTCATTGTATGTATCGGTTTATTTTTTATGTTTTTTTTTTATATTTTCGCACGTGCAGTCTATTCATCTTTGATTCAGTCGGAATCTATTGATGAATTACTAATGAGAACTTTTTTAGAGTGACGGATTCAGGTATATATACAGTAAATGAACAAAGGTTAGAAAAAAAATATATATAAAATTTATAACACATCAAGCCGAATTCTATACAGTTTTTGTTCCTATTATATATAAGAGCCGCATTGAAGTAGTTTTAAAATAGTTGCCAATCAAGACAATTTGTCGATTAATATTTTGCTTTGATACACAAGTTTAAATTATTTTTAATATATATATATATATAATCAAAAATTTCTAAATATATATGTACTCATATAATTGCCTAAATATTTTACTTTGATATTTACCGCGCAAACAATGAAAGCAAATGTATATACTAAGTTGTTATAAAATTTAACGAAGAAAAAATCATTAAAAATTCAACTAAATTAGACAAAAAAAAAAAAGCATATATATATTAGAATTTAGGTTATGCAATGTGATATATGTATATTGGTCAATAAACATCTGAACAAATGTCATAAATTTTAAAATTTGCGGGATACCTCGAGTATTTGTATCTTTTAGAGGGCGGAGTTGGGTCGAAGATGTTTCCGTTCATTTATTTTTTTCTTTACGAGGGTTTTTTTTTTATCTATTTTTTTTTTTTTTTTTTTGTCTTAGTATATACATTTTTTGTTATTTATTATTTATTTTATTTTATTTTTAAGGTTTATAAGTATAATTATGTATATAGGACCAAAAAAAAAAATGCGCAATAGGCAATGGTCAAAAAAAAAAAAGGAAAAAAAATAAAATAGTTTTAAACGCGTCATGATGACATGATAGTTTTGATTTTTTGTATTGGTTGTCGCGTCAAGTTAAACTAACTATTAAGCTCTCATTTCCGTTAGGCGGAAGGTTTTATTAAAAATAAATCAGCATAGTTTTAAATTATAATTAAATACACTTGTTACTCGTATATTAAATAGATTTATAAAAAAAAAAAAAAAAAACCAAGCCACAATATATACAGACATTTCCGTATCTTATTAAAATATAAATATAAATAATTTGTGTTCAATAAATTGTACAATAATCAATTTATACCAGTATATAAATTATCAAACTATTTCCGTTTTTACATTGACAAGTTTACATACCAAAAATAATAATATTATATTACTTATATATAAAAAAATAAGCCTCATACGTATTGGAATATATGACACTTGAATATTTAATCATATAACAATTTAAATTAAATATGAGAATTTATAAGTTTTGTTATAACATCATGCATTAAAATCATCTCACGTATTAATGAAAAATTCTTTTAAATGGTTTCAATACCAAGAATTAAAATTGTATTTACCAATCAATTGCTTCAACACGTGATTTTATTTTAATCGATTCGGTGAAAAAAGCTTCATTATTAAATGGATATACAACTAATTGGTCTTAAATATAAATATAAAGTTCAATGCGAGTATTAAATCAACAATTGTGCAGTATATGACAGTATAAAACAATTCGGTATGTGTATATATATAAAAGGATTTTTTAAAAAACAGGATATACCTACATGAAAAACCGATCTATAGACAGGCACTCAAAGCAACCAATAAATACTTATATATATATATATATTTACCTGAATATATGTGTAAAAAACATGCTTCAAATACATATACCAATTTATATAAATATATATATATATATAGTGTATATAGGTATATATATAAGAACACAGTCAAATAGCTCATGGTCGATCTGTGCCTCGCCCGTTTCTTCAGGTACCGGAATCTAACAACCACCTGCCTCATTTTCCCACGAGCCTCGCGCAAACCACTCGAATACCGATGAGACAGACGAGGACTCTTCTTGTTGAGTTCAACATAAGATGTTTTTTAACGTTAAATAAAGATAGAAAAAATAAAATAAAATAAATATAAAAAGAAAGTATATATATATTTTTACGTGAGACAGCAGCTTATAAGTTAAAGTGAGATGAATATTTTATTTCTTCTTTTTTTGTATTTTTACTCTTCTCTTCTCACTTGTATAACATAAAAACAACTCTTTAATCGTGTATTAATAAAATGAGATAGATAGATTATGTATTGTTGTATTAATGATTGAGAAAAGAGAAAAATATATTTTGTATTTTTTTATATATATATATATACGTGATAGTATATCCTATAAGCCCAATGAAAGGGTTATAAAATAAAAGACTGAACAAACGATCTTCAACGGTGATCAGGTAGAACACGTGCTGGCACGAAGTGGGTGAGTCAGACACATGAGAATATTGAAAGGTGATCATTTCTGCAATTTCCCCTACTTTTTTTAAAAATCTACCTTTTTTTTTTTTTTTGTTTTGGTACACAGAGTATGAGGAATTTACATTGATTGAAGATATTCAATCGATGTAGAATTTGATAATACAGCTGTTATTTTATGTTTGCAATTTTTCAAATTATATTCTTATGATGACTTGTTCATTTTTTTTATTCATTTATATTTTTATTGTATTTGAATAATACCACACGTAGATTTTTATTATCAAATATAATCTTTTTAATTTTTTTTTTTTTTTTTTACTCATGATTTTTATCTACATGAATTGTATATTTGCATTTTACACGTAAAATACATCTTATTTATATATAGATTTTTATTCATGTGATTTTTTTTTTTTTTAAAAAAAAAGGTGTCAAACATTTTAATTTTTTAAAATTGAATGAGTTAGTTTTTTTATGATTTAAAAATATTTCTTTTTTATATATATATATATCAAAAATATGAACACATATTTATGATTCTATTAAAAGATTAGATTAAAAATATATATTTTTTTTTTATAGTATCATTAAGCAATTTTTAATATATACATGTACATCCTGATGTTAAATTTGAATGTCGGTTTAATGTCATAGAGCTCTCACATCTATAATACATAATAAAATGTATATAGACGTTCTCTTTTTTCTATTTTGATTTTATTTAAATCGTGTCGCACATGTTTTGATGCAATACTTTGTATAAAAAGTAAATACTATATATATAATATCTTTGTAAATTTTTTATGAATATATTTTTATATATTTGCTGTATAAAAAATTTAAACAAAGCTTTATTATAATCTTTGTATTAGAATAAGCTTTTAAAAATTTGTCTGTTATTTTGCGGATCTTTTTATTTTTTTATCACAATTTGGCGCCTGCCGAGAGGCGCCTGTAGTATCTTTGATGTGTCTATACACTAAATATATTTTATCCCTTAGACCACCATGATCCTGCCACAAAAAAAAAAACCCCACTGATTTTCGGAAAACTTGTTTATAACTAAATGCCAAAAGTGTGTCCTATTTTTAAGTGATTTTTTTTTTTTCTTTTTATATTTTTTTATGAGCTAATGGTTTAAGAAAGAGAAAAAAATTATATAAAAAAAAAATCTATTTCAACAAAAAAATTTTATGGTAAAAAGGGAAGTTTTATAGTCCAAGTAAATTTCTAAGAAAAAAAAAAACAAAAAAAAAATGTCCCAAGGGACTCAATGTGGTAGGTGACCCAATTTTTATACAAAAAAAAAAAAAATTAAAATCACACAAACAAGTGTAAAATATCATTTAATAATGAAAAAAAAAAATTAACAAAAAAATTGTACTGACATTATTAATAGTTAACCCTTTTTTTTTTTTTTGTTAATATTTTAAAAGCACATGTTTATCGGCTTCTTTTAAAATAATACATTTATATATATTCGTGTGAGTAATTCATATACAAAGAACCTTTTCATTGGCTCATTAGTACACTTCCGGAATTTTTTTTTAATTTTTTATTTATTACGCGTGTTGGGAGAATCGTTATTATTACTATTTACATTATTGTATATCATATAATATAACTCATATTATATTTTTTAATGCTTTACTACTATCAGATTCTTTAGTACTTCCTTATTACAACCAATGACATAATTATAATATATTTGTAATTGAGACTGCCTTGATTTATCGATAATTACAGCGGATATATGAAAATATTTAAAGTAAATGTTGCGTTAAAATATTTACGATTTTGTAATAGGATATTTTGTATAATATTAGAAAAATAGATCTTTTCAAGGTTTTTTTTTTTTTTTTTAAGTATCTACAGGTTTTTCTTATTAGTTTGTTGTTGAAGGGAGATTATGAAGGTTATATATTATATATATATAGTGAGAATGATTGAAAAAATAAAATAAAAATAAGGGAAGAAATATGTTGTCGCACGAGTCTTTTTCATCAAAGACGTAACCGTATACCAAGCGGGTGTTTTTGGGCCAATATTATATTAAATTTTCGAAGAATATATATATATTCCCACACTTATTGGTCTTTGAGTTTGCAATGAATATACCAACATATAGAATATATAGTCAGACTTAACAAGAATTTACCCCTATTGAATTAGATCAACGTGCTATTTTTTAAACTCTTTTGTTGAAAATGAAAAGATGAATAGATTTATCCATCATATCTTCATCATTTATACTTTTATTAAAAGAGTTTAGTGAAAATAAAGAAAATAAAAATAAAATTTGTGTGTTCAAAGCATGCATGAGTTTTTTTTTTACATTTTATTTTCATCTATTTTTTTTATTTTCTTATAATGGGTCAACTGCTTCTGCATATCGCATTTAACAATAACATGATCCTGATTATGCTAGTTCATGTCCACACAGTTGTATATATATTTTTCTTTTCATTTTATCCGTTTTCTTTTATATATATATATATCAAAGCTAAAAAATAAAAATATAAAATTTTAACTTGAAAAAAAAAATTTTAACAAGAAAAATATATGGGGGGGCTTCATGGAAATTCATTTTGTGTTGAATATTTTTATGGTTTTATAACCGCACACAAATTCTATGGGGGGTTATATGTGGCAGGTGAAGTTTTCTACCTGACATTATATTGCTGACATCCGTATACCACCAATTAATGAAAACACCCGTATCATTTTTTATTTTTTTTCCACCGATTGTTTATGCATTTACACATGTGTCATGTAATCTAATTATTCACTCAGTATATTCTACATGGAAATTGCAAATTTTTTTTTTATCAAATTGGGGGGTTTTTGTTATTGTCGTTACTGTTGTTGCAAAATTTTGCATTCTTTTAAATAACCGGATGATATATAGGTACCTGTTGCACATCTCGTGTTGTTGAATAGTAAATATGACTATATACACAATTATATTATTAGTTTTCTTTCAATTGTGTGAATATCATTACTTGATGAAAGAAAAATAATTATTATTATCACAATTTAATTACTACTGATTTTTTATGCGATTATAATCAAACTTATAAAACAAGCTAGACCAAAAAAATTAAATTCCTGTACAATAAAATTTCAAGTATATAATGATTATAGTATTTTAATAAAGTACATTAGGGTTTGTAGAATAAAAAAAATAGGGGTGACTCGTGCAGTACACGTGTGAGCTGCAAAATGATCAAGGGTGATTGTAAGGGTCAAGCAGTATTTTGTTGAATATATATACATATAAATATGTACATGCACTTTTTTTCTTTTTTTTAATTCTGTATATGGCGTCACACTCAAGGGGGCACATGAGGTCGCCTCGAGGTCGATGATGAGGGCAAACAAGCAAAAAAAAAAAAATTAAATAAGCAGGAGGAAAAAGGATCTCAATTCCACTGTATGGCATACTTATATACACGCATATACATTTATAATATAAAAACAAGAGAAAAAAAAAAAATAAAAAATAAGCAAACGATATCGCGAGTATATAGTATGCTTATATATACGCGCAAAGATATCGGCAGCTGGCACAGAGCCGTGAGAGTCTTGGGCAGATGGTCCCTAAGAGAGTATATGTTAGTCAGCCACGAATCCTATATACGCCTTCCTAAGGAAGAAATCGGCGTTGTTTCCCACGGGCCTTTCTCATCTGTTCATTTTATACGAAAAATAAGACTGTCCCCTTACAACGATTGACTTCTTTATTTTATTTTTATTAATATATATATAAATATATTTTTGTTTATTTATTTGATCTTTTTTTTCCCTTATTTTATATACTTTTATTGCTCATTTTTTTTCTTCAATTTTCAAATTCATTTTTCATGCTATTTGGATGGTTATTTTTTTTGTATTGAAGGTATATTATTATAATTTGTTTTGTGATCTATATGATAGACCTTGAGTTGATTCATAAATAAGCGCGTGTCTATCGCGTGTGTTGTGATTGACTCTATTCTGTAGTTTATAACCTACAAAAAAAAAAGATAAATACAAAGTCATCTACCTGTTTTGTATATATAAATACAATGATTTTTTAATTGCATATGCACGTGCATTGTTGTTGTATGGTATATATAATATATACATGTACTTGACAATATTTATATAATTGATGAGTGGGTTGAAGGATGTTCATTTGATGAAATTTTCGAATGAAATATATTGTGACACAGTCACACGGTCTTGTGCACAATCAGTGACATAAAAGTAAGCCTCTTTTTAACGCCCACTATCATCACTTTAGTTCAGTATAAATGAACCAACTGTTTTTTTTATTTTTCATTCCATCATCATCATCATCATAATCATCATCATGATTATGATTATGATTATCTATTCAATCTATGTATATATCTTTTATGTCTTGATTTGAATCAATGAAATTAGGGTTGTCCAAGAAAAAGCGCGCCAAAAAATATCACGTGGCTCACGTGCTTCTATTATAAATATATATTTAAACACACGTGGCTTTTGAATGCATTGAAACCCCCGCAAGGTGCTGTGGCATCCCGAGACTGTGGGAATTTTGAACATGTGCGTTTTTTAGTTGCGCGCATGCTTTACTCGTGGTTAACACACGAACCGGTACAGGGGAGAATTTTTATACATATATATATAGAGCTTATAAAAAAATAAAAAATAAAAATTCATATAGATGTTGAAAAGCAGAAGCGTCAAAGATATAGAAAGGCCGCGTGTTTCTTATATAAATTTTTGGGGGCTTCATCGGTCACCATAAGGCCGAAAATCCATGGGAATATTGAGCATGTGCATACTCAGTTTGGGCCATGCTTTGCACGAGTTATACATACTGAGGTTCATAATGGGTTTCTTTAGTCGATTTATTTCTTTTTCTTATATAAATATATATATATTCACCCCTCTATATATAAATTTATACAATAATAAAAAATAAAATAACATTACACAATTATATAAAAATAATAATTCTGCTACCAAAAAAAAAAAAAAAAAAAATTGTCATTGACATTTTAGTCAATTTAAACACAGTTAAAATTTATTTATCATGAAAAAAATAATTATATTAAAATAAAGTAATCAACTATTTAGAATTAATGTTGGCACTTTATATTAAAATTAAATATTTATAGAAAAAAAAATAAAAAATAATTAAAATACATAATTAAATACATAAATTATACATTCTAACGCCTTTGAGGCGTCTAGCCGTCATTAAATTTATATACATAATTTTTAAACTTATCGTAGAATTTTTTTTTATTTTTTAAATTTTTAAATATTCAAAACATTGATTTAAAATAAATTATTCAGGTTAACCTGACTGTAAATTATATTTTGTCCCTTGTGAATATAATTATATAATTATACATATACAAGCACCTATGTCAAAATAGTTGGACAGTTTTTTTTTTTAATTTTTAAAATATATATTTTTTGTTTGTTTGTGTATATTTTTTATTAAAAAAAAAATAAAAAATTTAATGACAAGATTTTAAGAGATACAATTTATCATACTAATGATGAGAGATACAGTAATTTTTTTTTTTTTATATATATAAATAAATATACCTTATCGTAAAAAGTTTCTAAAATTAAAATTGATAGTAATAATGCGATGGTATATTTATATTTATTAAATAGTAATTATATTGAATTTTTTTTCTTTAAAAAATTATACCAAAATTTGATTGTTTTTTTTAATATGCAAATATCCGTAGTAATAAAATGAAAAAATTTAGAATGCCATGTATAAAATGAAGGATACATATAATGGTAGCGTGTAGAGATGGTTGATGAGGAAGTCAACGTTTACAATGATTACACTGATTGGTACTCTTGGCCACCACGTGAATTTAACATTGGACCACCTGCGTAACGTGTCTACTTAATATATATGTATATTTTATATTTTATATTGTATATTGTATACAGTAATATAGGTAACTACCTACTATATATACGCTATTCTCAATCTGGGAAGTAATCTCAGATGCGGACGTGCGGATGTGCGCTCATTTCACTCGATATGCCCCTCAAGCAAAGAAGCTGATGCAAAATTCGAATAGAATATTTATTTATTTTTTTTTTTTTCTTTATATTTTGCACTGTATTCTGTTCATGCATGTAACCATCACAATATTATTTCAAAACCTATTATTAACGCTTCACCAACTGCGTGATCTCAAATTTACGTCAACAAAATATTATAAATTTTTATACATCTTATATATATATAGAGTAAATTTGGTAAAACCCATAATAAACATTTGCACATAGGAGGAGGATATAGTTTTTTGAGAAACGAGTAATACTACCCTGAGGACATATTAGTTTATACACTATTTTTAAATATATACACGTAGATTTACATATAAAATTTTTTAAATGAACAAGTCATCATCAAAAATCTCCCGGAACTTGAATCATCAAGTGGCACTTTGTATATATTTGACTTGTTTGCAAAAGATGCCTGAGAGAAAAAATTTAAAAAAAAAATTAAAATAACCCGTTGGCAATGTTGGGAAAAAAAAAAAAAAATTGTACACATCAACGATTTCTCTGGCTTGATTAGTCATCAGATAAAATTATAATTATATTTTTTTGATATTTTCACAAGAATAATTATCATTTTTTTTTTACTTTAAATTATATCATTTAATTTGATCTGTCTGTTTGTCATGTTAAATGTCATATATATATATAAATTTTGATGATATTTATATGTGTCACGTTCCTTGCACGTTCCATGCACACGACAAAAGTCAAAATCTTCATATTGTATTGTTGATAATCACATCAAGGTGTCAAAGCAAGTTTTTAAAATTTTTAAATTGCTACGAGGTTAATAGAAGCATAAATATAAAAATGAAAAAAAAAAGGAAATTAGATAAAAAAGAGTAAAAAAATAAATAAAGAAAAGGAAAAAAAAAAATGCATGTTTATCGAAAAAAAAAAAGAAATACCGAAGGGTGAAAAAAGACACGAGTGGATATTTGTCTGTACACGCGTGAGACGCTTGCTTTTGCTTATGATTATAATAATATAATACTGAATTCTATACAAATATATATATAGGTTTTTATATGATGGGTTAGTGCATGGAACAACTCTCAAGAAGGTGCATAAGTCTGCATCTGCCCGAGATTCTCACGCGCGACGCATCTGTCTCAAGTTCCCACGCAAAGAAGCCACTAATATATATTAAACGTATAACTATTGACTCGTTTTTAACATGTATTTTTATAATCAAGACTAATATATTATTATGACAATATATTATCATTCATTTTCTTGATATGGTGTTGTCCAGTTTTCTGATCTTGAAATTTATTTTTTTTTTATATTCTCTTGATCATAACAACAACAACAACAACAACAATATAATTGACAATTATTTTTCCAATCGGATTTCAATCTTTTTATTTATATATTTATTTATATTTAAGAAAAATTTTAATGCAAATTTATGATTGTCTTACAAAGTATACCAATGCATATTTCATTTTTGAATTATTTTTATTGACCAGTTTAACTCTCTTTTGTCTGGAGATAAAAAAAAAAAAAAAAAATACCAATATGTACGTTTATGTTTTCCTAAGTGTCCTTCATCACTAGTGGGGTTTTTTTTTTTTTTTTGCAAAAATACCTCAGTCATCTTTGGTTTTTTTTTATTATTTTTTGCCTTGTATGATGATGATGATGCTCAAGAATCCTCAGGCTCAATGTGAAACAATCTTGGAAGCCCTTATTTTTCAAGGGTAAAAGGGGAGTTGATTATTTTTATAGCATCATATCGTTCCCCTTCATTTTATGTATACGATTTTTTTTTTTTTTTGTTACTTTTCTGGAACGTCCAAACACTTTACCACTTTGGTTTATACGGTCGTATATAATAGCTCTGCAGGTGCCTTCAAACTTTACTTGTTTTAAGTTTATTCTTGTGTGCGCCTTTGCACATTGATGCATTTATATATGTATGTACTGCACCCGAGGCCAAAAATCTTTTTTATTTATTTAATTCTCCTTCTTGAAAATAAATTCTTGTTTTTTTTTTTTTTTTACTCTTTTGGATTTACGACGATCGTCGACGCCGATTTAATAACCCACCGGTAGCAAACCTGGATTACTCCCTTAGATTTTTTTTAAAAATTTTTACTGTCAGTTGTTTTTAAAAAAAATTTCCATTTTAGTTTTTAGCAATACAAAAAGAATTATATATTATACAAAGTATAAATAATTTTGGGAATAAAGTAATTAGCATAAAAATAAAAAAATAAAATTTATACAAATTGACTAGCTAAGTGCTGAAGGTAATTTATATTATCTTTATGATTTTTTTTTTTACTTTCGTTTCAATTATGGTGATTTGAATTTACATTTATTTGCTTCATCATCATGTAAATATTTTAAGTTGGTTTAATTTTGTAGCTATGAAAAATTATTCAAGTTAATTAGGTATTTTTTTTATTTATTTTTTTGACAATGATTTATTTTTTTTTTTTAAATTTAATTTTATATTTTTTACAAAGAAAATTTATACTCCAAAAAAATAAAAATATATTTAAAGTTAACACTAAAAATTTTTATGGTTATATATATGTATAAAAAGAGTTGAATTTTTTTGTTGAATATATATTAAAACCTTGAGGCAAGTTTTTTGGTTTTATCACAAAATAAGAAATTTTTTTTTTCTTTTTTTATTAAAAAAATTGTCAAGTCTTGTATGCAGTCAGAGTTGTTGCGATTCTCATTTCCGGTGAATTTCACAAACATGATATAAAAATACTTTTAAATAAAAGATGAGAATATTTCTTTTGTTGTTAAAAAAAAAAAAAAAATTATTAAAAAAATACAGATAAAAGTTGTTGAATCACGCGACAATTTTGTTCTTCTTTTTAGTAATTTTTTTTTTTATTTTTTAAAATTTTTTAATATAATATACCTCTTTTTTTTTTTGTAATATTTATTTTACCAGTTTTTATTATAATTTTATATTTTACAATAATATAATTTCATTTTTTTTTCTTCTTTTTTAATACAAAAAAATGAAAAAAAAATTTCAAATAAATGTTTGCGTGTTTGAATCTTCTTCAAAGATTCTATTGTACTCATTTTATAATTGAGTCTTTTGTCTGATTTTTCTGCTTCAAAACATCAATGTCTACACAATAGCCAACATATATACGAAATTATATTTAAAAAAATATAATAAATAGATATTTTTATTATTTATAATTTACCGATAAATTATAAAATTAAAAATATATTATATTTATTTATTTTTTTCATTTTTCAAATTTTATAAAATTTAATATTTATTAATAGACATTATAATAAATCTATAATTATTTTTTCAAAATATATATATATATATAAATATATTATTAAATGAATTTTAAATTAATATTTATAAAAAATATTATTGATATATTTATGTGCGTATAGATAATTTAAATCAAGGCTATTTGGCACGCGACTATATGCACGCTCGATCAGTGCTCCCGTGTTTGACCTCATCTGTTGGCCTTTTTTTCAAGACTTGATTCAAACTAGTACTTTTATTATTTATTTTTTTTTTATTTGTTATTTATATATATATGTATATATTCAAGCGTGTGCTAGGCACGAGCACAAACCTTGCTCCTATCACTATCGCCATCATCATTTGATCTTACTCTTCTCTTTGCATTCTTGAACGACCATTTACCTGTTGGATTTGCTTCAATGCTTCTTTACATCGGTAAAAAAAAAAAAAAAAAAGCTTTCTCTTTTCGCACAATAAAATATATTACTCAAATAAATTTATTCATTTATTTATTTTTATATTTTTTATTTATAAAATATATAAATTAACATTTATGAATAAAATTTACACTTGTCTTTGTGATTGCTATTATATCAAAGTTAAAAATAAAATAAAAACAATATTTATTTGACTTAAAAAATTGCGGTGCATGTGATGTAGCAATATCAATTTACATTTATATCCACAGCAGCTTTAAATTTAGTTTTTTTTTTTTTTACCTTTAAATATTAAATTTCATCAATTTTTCATGAGTCAGGTTTCAAAGTCAAAATTAATTTTGTATTACGAAACTTACAAGTCATCAAACTCATCATTTCATTCATACTTTGCGTCAATAAAAAAAAAAAAAGTAATATAAATTTAATACCAATATATTATATAAAATTTTTAATTTAAAAAAAAAAAAAGAGGAAAAAAAAATACACTTGCGGTCATACCCATATTCTGTGTTTCTTTGAATAAAATGTTTTTAAAATTTTTTTTGATGAGGTTAAAAAACTTGTCACTCCCATATAGTTCATTAACATTTGTCTGATATTTTTTTATTTAATAGTACATATATATATATTGACATATAAAACATGTGTGCGTATAAAAAAATTCTTGATATATATCTCAACATGGTGAAACTAACATTGTCAACAATTATTTGATGCGAACTACATATATATATATATAAAATTAAATTAATAAAAAAAATATATATATATAATATAAAAGTTGCTGTAAATAGACTTAGTGCGGTTATTATGTTCATGTGTAGGTAGAATTGTTGAAGAGAGATTCTTAACTTGGTGTCTCTTGGATCGAATCGAGGCCGTGGGAATGAGTTTTGTGTAGATATATCTTGGCACGAGCTAAGAGGCGACATAAACGACCGATCACCTCGCGTGCTCGTTGCTTTGTCTAAACAAGGACAAATAATCTTGTATATACATATTTTCTATAAATTTATTTATTTTTATTATTTTTATTATATATACCTATAAACACCTACTGTAAATTTATAAATTATTCCTCATACAATTTACAGTAATTTTTTTATTTTGATTGGGAAAAAAAAATATATATCCGTATTACTTTCTTGTTTTTTTTTATTTATTTTTTAAAAAAATAATAATTTCAATTAATTTTTTATTTAATTTATTTTTAAAATAATTATTTAATATATAAATAATTTGATGACAATTATTTTTTCTTGTATTTGATATCCAATTATTATTGATTTTTGGTTTTTTTTTTTTTTTTTAATAAAGTAGAAATTTTATTGAAATTATATATTTATCAAGATTATTATATAAATTTTTTAAATTTATATTAACAAAGTGATTGACTTAAAGTGGGTTATCTCTTGTATATCTTGAAACTGGTATATAAATTATATATATTTATAAATATAATCAGCTTTACCAAAAATTACGAGAAAGAAAATTTTTTACTTTTTTTTTTTTTATCCAGCTTTTACATGAAGTTTTTATTTTTTTTATCTGCTTTTTTTTTATATACATAAAAGTTATGAAAAAATTATTCACAAAGTATGATATACATAAACATGGAAAGAAAGTCTCACGGTTGTAAAACATTGACATCATTAATAATTATCATAATTATCATTTTTAATAATATTGTATTTTACCGCCAAATAAATCATGTTTTTTTTTTACCAAAAAAATATTTTGACATTTATTCAATAAAATATATAAGGACTATATAAATAATATTTAATTTTAATGACTATAAAAATACAACAAGAAAGTTTATTAAAAAATAATTATAATATAAATTTTTATTTATCCGATTGATTGATCAAATGAAAAAGCTGCTTAATGATGTTAAAAATTTTTTAAATAAAATTCATTTTAAATTTACCTTAATCATGTAATTGGTATGTGAATGATCAAATTATTCATATATAATTTTAACGGTATAATTACGCTTTTATTTTTAAAAAAATTTAATTTTATTATTTTTTATTTATGGCTTTTTTTTTTTTTCGTTTTTTATTCATCTTGATTTTAATTTGATATAAAGTATAATTTTATAACAAACTTTTATTGAATTATTTTTCGTTGTATATTGATTTTTTTTTTTTATTGAAACTCATCATTTACAGACTTCTACTATGTAAGTTTGTTCAAAGTGACATCTATATTTTGACTCTTGAATTTAGTTATAGGCATTAGAAATTGGCGGGAATATGTGCGATGTGTTTCTAATAATATTAGAACATGTGGCAATTTTATAATGAAGTTATGGAAAATTACTCTTTATTTTGAATTATTTTCAAATATTATAAATTTATACAATGCTTGGAAACATTGTCTTCTCGGATTGTTTATTTAATTCAATCATAATCTCAAGGAATTATAACGTAGAAAAATTTATTTTGACTGAAATGCCGTATTTTCACAAAACTGACCCGAGTGTGCATGTCCGAGTAAGCGTCAAAGTTCAACTGTATCTTGAATCTATTAAAAATAATTTATACAATGCTTGAAAACAACGTCTTCCATTGTTGTTAACTCAATTCAATCATAATTACATAAAATTATAACGTTGAAAAATTTATTTTCACTGAAATGCCCTATTTTCACAAAACTGACCCCAGGCTGGAGGCAAAAATTGCGTCAAAGTCTAATAAAATCTTAATATTTGTGAAAATAATTTATGCAATGCTTGTAAACAACGTCTTCCATTGTTGTTAACTCAATTCAATCATAATTACATAAAATTATAACGTTGAAAAATTTATTTTCACTGAAATGCCCTATTTTCACAAAACTGACCCCAGGCTGGAGGCAAGAATTGCGTCAAAGTCTAATAAAATCTTAAAATTTGTGAAAATAATTTATAAAATGCTTCGAAACTCCGTCTTCCAGTGTCATTGACTTAATCCAATCATAATTTCATAAAATTATAACGTAGAGAAATTTTTTTCAATCAAAATGTCTTATTTTCACAAGACCGACCCTGGCGTAGATGTAAGAGTTAGCGTCAAAGTCTAATAAAATCTTAAAATTTGTGGAAATAACTTATAAAATGCTTGGAAACTACGTCTTCCAATGTTGTTTACTCAATCCAACCATAATTTCATAAAATTATAATGCAGAAAAATTTATTTTGACTGAAATACCCTATTTTCACAAGACTGACCCTGGTGTGGATACGAGCGTTATCGTCAAAGTCCAACAAAATCTTAAAATAGTTGAATATAATTTAGACGATGCTTGAAAACATTGTCTTTCGGGGTTGTCCATTCGATTCAATCATAATCTTATGAAATTATAATGTAGAAAAATTTTTTTCAAGTAAAAACACCTTTTTTAAAAAAACTGATCTCAAATTTGGAGGTCAAAGTTTAGTTTAAAGTATAACAAAACCCAAAAATTATTAAATAAAATTTTTTTAACGCTTGGAATAATTGTATTTAAGTTTTATTTATTCAGTCAAACAACAATATTATCAAATTTTAAGTTTGAAAAATTTTTATTACCTAGTTTTCTATAAAGTACCCTTCCCATACTTTTACAATTGTATTCAATTATGATATACAAACCATGTGTAACTCGGTCAGTTCAGTTGCTCACTATCTTTTTTTTTTTTTTTATATTTCTTTTAATATTATAATTTAGCAGATGGGGTGGTTTTTTTTTTTCACCCCACTGTAAAAATACCCTTTTGACAATTAATAGATTCACATGTGTATATTCCATATGGATAGCACGTGTCAGTATTGTAAACGTTTTTTAAGATGAATATATATTTCAATTGATTATTTTTTATTTTTTATTTTTTTCTATTGTTAAAAATTTGCCAAACTTCAAGCCCCTTATCTTTTAGAATTAAAAAACTGCCATCCAATATCAGCTGCCAACTAACTCGTTTTTCTATGCCCAGTTGAACATCATCAATTCATTCTTGAAAAATATTTTTTTAACATTTTAAATTGCATATGTCATTTAAAAAATGAATCTGTAATTTTTTTTTTTTGTTTTAATTGAAGAAAGAAAATTGTATTTATAAATTAATTTTTATTGTTTTGTTGAGAATTGGCGGGAATATCTTTGTATATAATTATTCCCGCCAAAACTTTTATACATCTTTACATATGAAAAAGATGCTGAGAGCAAGGGAGAATTATAAAGACCCAAATGTTCCGTTGCAGCTTCGAATTCTTTTATCCCCAGTACAAAAAAACCAAGGGATCGTATTTTTTATTTTATTTTCAACGAACACTGAATGCATTGACATAAAGTCGGTTATAAAAATAAAAAAATAACGAGTTTCAAAGACCGTTAAAATTATTCTTGCCTGTCAGAAAGGCCAGCATCACCAATAACAACTAAATCTTATATTTAATAAAAAAAAAAGAAATACTTATATACTAAAAAATTAATTTTAAAAAAATTCTTAAAAATATAGGGAAAGGTTTAATTAAATTTTAAAACAAATGATAATTATATTTTATATATATATTTATTTATTATAAAAATATTGGAAGACATTGTTAATTATTTGAACTTTTTTTTTTTTTTTTTTTTAAAAAAAAAAAAAGCTCATATCACATGATAAATATTTTTTTTTTTTTTTTTTTATAAATAATTAGTATATAGGTACAAATATCACAAGTACGATTAAATTTCGTATACAATACCAATAAAAGGTATTTAAAAATTAAAGTGAGCAATTTTTTTTTAAAACTATTTGATCACAGTTTGTTGAAGTCTACAGTTGAGATATAACTGCTTGTTGTTCGATCAATGTTGTTGAGGTAGTTGATGAATCAAATAAAATAATTCAGGCAACTTGCATTTCTGGTAATTGATTTTGTGAAAAAGCTCGTTCTTTGTAGCAAACATCATTATCAGCTGGATTAATATGAGTCCAATAAAATAGACCATTTGGTGTTTGTACAAAATGTACTGGTATATAAAGTTGATCAGGAACAATTGGTACAACTAATAATCTACCATCAATACAAATAGTTATTGCTGAACCTTCTTCTGCATTATTTAAATCAGTTACAAGTCGTTGTTCAAGTGCTTCATTACAATTATTTTCATTGTCAACATCTTCAGTAAATATTTCAAATTTTTGTTGTTGTTGTTGTGATTTATGATGAATTTTTGAAAATTTTTCGCTTTTTTTTTTCAAATAACGTAATAATGGTTTAAGTATTTTTCTCATACGGCGTGCATTGCTTACTTTTTTGTTGTTGTTGTTGTTTGACATCTTTAAATTATACAGGTTGTCATTTAACTCGTTCTCGTACTCGTTCACGTGGTTAATTGTGGTTGCCATGTTTTTATATTTGTTTGTTTATGTTTTTTTGATATCACAAATAATAATGATGATGATTGTCACTTGAAACTCGCGATTATGCGAACTCAAAATAGATAATAGTTATAAACTGTTCGTTTTTTTTCAAGATTAGAAAACGAATAGTGGATAGTATTTTTTTTTTTGTTAAATATTTGTGAGAGATGCTTTTGCTTGAAGCACTAGTGAGCGAATGATGCTTTAACATACAACCCCAGACTTTATATAGGGATCTGATGGTTGTTTGTTGTTAGAGTGGGGAAGGCAGGTGCACTTTGGCTGTGGGAACTTTGAGAATTCGGAGCTTCCCACGTCGAGTCCTACGCCGACCATCTGCCGGTCTCCTCCACACCCTAACCTAACCCATCCAACCCCGCACAACCACCTCGGTTCTTTACTTGCCCCCTTGGCCACCCCCACGCAACTATACATATACTATATTCATATATACAAAATACATCTTTTTACCTACAATATGTGGGATCCGTCTTCTTTTATCGTAGTTATTTTCTCACGTATAAAATGTATATTTATGAAGGTGCGTGGGTCCATATCTAGATATATACCAAAGAAAGAAAGAAAGAAAGAAAAAAAGATAAAAAAAAGAAAAAGGTTGATCCAATTCTTCTTTTATTAAATCCAAGACGTGCACAAACTTGTTACGACACGTTTCGAGTGCAAGTATCGAAAACATCTTAAGACTTTTTTGGATGCATCTTTCAAGACTATATATACATGTTGCATCAATATTTCTGATGAAACTTTTACTTTTTTTTTATTTTACAGATATATATATATATGAAATATTTTTTAGTCTAATTTTCTTCATTTTTTCTTTTTTTTCTATAATTGACATTTTTCTGAACATGAGTTATCGGTGTTGGGGGTCTTTTTTTTTTTTTTCTTCGACACTTGATACCGTTCAACTTCATATGGAAAATTGTTTTTATAATATCCTTCAAACTTGCTTTAAATGTTTTTTTTTTTTTTTTCTATAATATATATTCAACCAGTTGTCTAGACGATATTTAGATTATATATGCATATATATTTTTTTGGGAGTTTACAGTAGTATACGCCTCTTGTTATTAGACCCACGCGTTGAGTTGTCTTATGCACCCTCATCAGACCCATTAACTTTCCCTCTATATACTTATATTATTTTTTGATTTTTTTTTTTTTTTTTTTTTTCTTCAACTGCCTTTTAGCTGCGATTAACAGATTTCTGTCAACGAAATTATTATTATTATTTTTTTCTTATCTTTACGATGCTAGTTTTTTTTTGGATGATTAATCTTTGTTTGAAAAAAAAATAAAAAAAATAAAATGATTATCATTGAAGGGAATATTAAACTTAAAAAAAAAAAAAACAGAGATTGAAATATTTTTAAAAATGCACCTGAGTGTATTTGATGTAGATGGGGTCTCAGCTAATATGGACCTGCTTGGGGTCGGACCCCAACTCGACAGGTTATCTTGTTCTATCTAGTTGTTAATCCCAACTCATGGGGGGAGTGAATTCATTTCATAGACAGATGCATCAGGTAAATATTCCCCTGTTTTTTCATATTTCCCCTTCTCATATATAACAACAGGTAGAATACAACTATTGTTGTATGAATACTATTTTTGTATACATTTTGCGTACATCCTGTTTTACTTCAAGCTAATTTAATACAGTCATATAATATGCGTGTAAAAAAAAAATAAAACGAAAATTAATTTTATTCATAAAAATTATATAAAATTTTTGACCGCTGGTTATATATTAAATTATTCGCACTATTTTTATATGATTTTTTAAATATATTTTTAAACAAAATATATTTATCTTTGGGCATTTTAAATATCCTCATTCAAGATTGTTTAGTCGATAATCTGATGAATTCTCATCTTCACTATTAGTAGAGAAAAAAATAAAAATAAAAAAAATTAACTATAAAAGTAATAAAGTAATTTTAAAGTATAATTTATCTTATCTTTTTTTTATTTTTTAAATTTACATTTTTACAGTATTATTTTTTAATAGATTTAAAAATTATATTTTTAATAATTTTTTGTTTTTTTTTTTTTACAGATTCAAACTGTGTGGATCCTGATTCTTCATCTCTTCTTACAATGTGAGTCATTATTTATTATTATATTTATAAATTTTTTTTTTTTATAAAACAATTCATCATATTTGTAGACGCATCCAAAATATTTTATATAATTTATTACAACACTATTACGATACAGGTATATTAAAATAAGTGTTGAGTTGGTAAAACAACAAAAAAACATTACAAATAATTTGAGACAATAGTTTATTTTTTTTTTCTTTTTAAAACTTCAATATGCAATTTACATTTTTTTATACAAAATTTATGGCTGTATAATCTTTTGTATGATCTTCAGATTGATCGTAATTTTTTCGTTATTCTTATTCTTCGAAGTAATTTTTTTTAAAGATATTTTATTCGATAAAAAACAATTTTATAAATCAGAATTTGACATTACAGGGCATGAGGGTTTTTATTTATTTATTATATTATATATATATTATTATTTTTTTTTTTTTTTCATCTTCATTTTATTTTGAGGTATATATTTGATTCTTTGTTAACTTAAAAGCCACATGAATTTGCCAATTACATTCGTTTATTTCTAATCCATAACCGGTTTTCAATCAACAACCCTTTTTCCATCAACTTGCTACTGAAGATTTAACAACAACAAGGGACAAAAAAATCGGGATCTCGTTACATATGTTGCAACACTGAATAGATTCTTAACCGGTTTTTAAAAACTTTTTTTTTTTTTTTTGTATATTATTTTTCCATATAGTATATCAAATTGCAATTGTTAATAAAAATAACAAAAATAAGTAAAAAAATAAAATAAATAAATAAATATATATAAAAACTTGTATGAATATTTCAAATACTTGTTTTTGACAATTATTCAATTCTGACATACATGCATATAAAAATGCATTGAGCATTCATTATCATTTATCATGGAATTTTTTTTAATATATAAAAATAAAAAAAATGTATTAAATAAAAATGTGCAGGTGCAGATGCACTGCTTGTGCATTTATATATATTTATAAATTACATAACACCGAAACCTCTTATGCGTTCTGAGATAAGTAAAAACCAAAATCGCGTGACTTGAATGATTTTAAAATTTTCTACTCCCTTATACACTTTACCAAATTTGTAATTTTAAAAATATTATTTTGTGTTTTTTTTTTTTGTCAATCACAAATACAACTTTTATATTTTATATTTTTTTTGTTGATTCAAATATAAATTTATATATTTTTATTATTTTTTATTGCTACAGGTAAAAATCACGTCGTGATTATGTTTAAAAAAATTTTGTTGTTACATTTACTTTAGTCAGCCTGAGGCAAATTGTCTTGACTTTTTTCATTAGCATATAAATAATACACACAAGTAATCGGTTTTTGCCATTTTATTTTTGAATAGTTTTTTCATGGTCAAGTTTAAAAAAAAAAAAAATGTATAAAAATGACTAAATACATATGAAGCGATGAATAAAGCACATACGCATATATAAAAATATTTGTAGCTTCAGGTTAAAAAAAACCACAGTAGTGGTTGACCCCCAGGGCTTACCAAGCTAAGATCGAAACAAGAAGTTCATTCTGACGTCAACGGCAGGTGCAACTTGTGCTTTTCGTTTCATCTCTTTTTTAGTTTGTTAAAACTACTTTAGTTTTATTTTATTCCTTTTTTTTTTATATATTTAATGTTCTTTTATTTTTTTTTTCCATTTTTATCTTGGTTTTTTTGTCTCATTCCTCTACATATATATATATATATTCCTGCAATCTTTTCATTTTTATTCTATCATGTATATATCACTCATGAAAGAATTGTTTTTTTTACCACACTCTGGACCATTATTTTTACTCCTCCTACCTTTTATTTTATATGTTTTATATGTTCATCTTTGTATCTTCTTTTCACGCTGCTTCGCTATATAATTATTTTCGATTTTAAAATCAAGATATGGTTTGGTCATTTTTGTATGCCATTTTGTGTTGATTTTGTTACGCTTGAATAACAAAAATACGATTGACAAAAAAAAAAAAAGAAACTAAAAAGGGACAAATGACTATAAATTTTAGTATATAAATATACATATAGTGTAAAAAAATTCTAATCATCCAAGTGATATCTTCAAGATCACATGACAGATATAACTGTCTACTTTTAAAACTAATTTATTTCATGATTTTTTCGTTATATATATTAAAGATCTTGGTATTTTTTTTTTTTTACATTTTTTTAAGTTAATTTGATTTTTATTTTTTTGATGGTTTATTTAGATCGAATATAAATCAAGTAGTTAAATTTTGGATGTAGGCACGTACTTGCTTACTGACTACTGTATTCATATATATATATTTTTTTTTCATAATAGCTTCTGGTCAGAAGGCTCAACTTTTTGATTACATGTTTTTTTTTTCTTTGTTTTGAATTTTTTTATAAATCTTCGTTGCCACTCACTTGTGGCCAGATAAGGATCTTTCATAATTGGAATTTCATCTTTTCTCTTTTGGAGTTTTGGACCCCTCAGGTTAATTTATGGCAATTTCAGGGAGCCATTATATCTTTTTCCGCGCTTATTAAATTGTTTTTTTATTTGAATCATATTTTACATATTTTTAACCCTCAAAAAACAGACTCAAGTTACTTACATAAACATAATTTTTTATTTCAAAAATATATGATACAATATTTTAATTTATATAAAAATTATAAATGAATATATATCGTTTGGTTGAAAAATAAAAAAACAACTATTTTTTATTATTACCCCAGTTGAAATTTTCTAGTCCTGCTCAGTCTTTAGCGTCCTGCTCAGTCCTAAATGCAGGCTGATCGTATTGCATCGACTTTGACAGTCTTTCTTTAAAGACAATCATCCTGCATCGTCTTTTAAAAATGTTTAATTTTATTCTTCTATCTCTTTTTATTTTTAACAATTTTAAAAGCAGGCTTCTTTAAGCCGATCGTCCTTCTAAGTCCTTTTTGAATTTCTATTTATTTTATAAGTCCCAGAAAAACTTAGAAAAATTGACTAAAGAAAAGGATGCATTCGCGAAAAAGATAATTACTTGTAAAATAATTAGTTGAAAAATTATTTATGCAATCACATTTGTTTTTTCAGGCAATAGACAATTAATAATACATTTTAAGTGATTAATTAATAATTTTTAAGTGAAAAATTAGCTAAGAAAAAAGATGTATTTGCAAAAAAGATAAGTACTCGTAGAATAATTGTTTAAAAAATCATTTAAGCAATAATATTTGTTTTTTTAACCAAAAGACAATTAAAAATATATTTTAAATAAATAATTAATAATTTTTAAGTGAACAAGTGGCTAAAGAAAAAGATGTAATTGCAAAAAAAGCCAAGTACTCGTAGAATAATTGTTTACAAAATTATTTATGCAATTACATCTGTCTTCATAGCCAGTAGACATTTAAAAATATGAATTAATAATTTTTAAGAATACAATTGGCTTAGAAAAAGGATGCATATGTAAAAAAGACAATAACGGTAGAATAATTATTTAAAAAATTGTTCGTGCAATTACATTTGTCTTCCTAGCCATTTGTTTATTATAAATGCATTTAAAAATATAAATTAATATTTTTTAAGTGAACAAGTGGATAAAGAAAAAGGATGCATTTGCAAAAAAGACGAATGCTTGTAAAATAATTATTTAAAAATTATTTAACAATTGCATGTCTTCCCTGAGCATTAGACATTTGAAAATGCATTTAAAAATATAAATTAGTAATTTTTAAGTAAACAATTGGTTAAAGAAAAGAATGCATTTGCAAAAAAGACAAGTACTTGTTAAATAATTGTTGTAAAAATTGTTTATGCAATTATATTTGTCTTCTTAGACCTTGGACATACAAAAATGCATTTAAAAATATAAATTAATAATTTTTAAGTGAACAAGTGGCTAAAGAAAAAGATGTAATTACAAAAAAGACAAGTCCTTGTAAAGTAATTGTTTTAAAAAGTATTTAATTAAATAAATTTATTTATATTAAAAATTGAGTATTAGAAATGCATTTAAGAATACAAATTAATAATTTTTAAGAGAACAGCTGGCTAAGAAAAAGGATGCATTTGCAAGAAAGACGAGTACTTGTAAAATAATTATTTATAAAATTATATAATCAATTGCATCAGTCTCTCTAGCCAATAGACATTGAAAAATGCATTTAAAATAATTAATTGATAATTTTTACATGAACAAGTGGCTAAAGAAAGAGATGTAATTGCAAAAAAGACAAGTACTCGTAGAATAATTGTTTAAAAAATTATTTGTGCAATTACATCTTTCTTCTTAGCCTTTGGACATCTAAAAATGTATTTAAAATTAACAATTAATCATTTTTAAGAATACAAATGGCTAAAGAAAAAGATGTAATTGCAAAAAAGACAAGTACTTGCAAAATAATTGTTTAAATAAGTATATATGCGATTACATTTGTCTTTCTAGACCTTGGACATTTAAAAATATAAATTAGATATTTTTAAGAGAACAATTGCCTAAAGAAAAGGATGTAATTGCAAAAAAGACAAGTAATTACATAAATAATTGTCTTTTTTTCATTCAGTCTATATTGTTCATTAGAAAATAAAAAATTAATAATTTAATATGCATTTTTACATGTCTGTTAGCTATATGGACAAATGTAATTGCAATAAAATAGATTTAAAACAATTTTTTTACAAATACTTGTCTTTTTTGCAAATGCATTTATTTCCTTCGCCACTTGTTCACTTAAAAATTGTTGATTAATTATTTAAAATGTATTTTCAATTGTCTATTGGCTAAAAAAACAAATGTAATTGCATAAATAATTTTTAAAACAGTTATTCTACAAGTACTTGTCTTTTTTGCAAATGCATCCTTCTTCTTAGCCAGTTGTTCTCTTAAAAATTATTAATTTGTATTTTTAAATGCATTTTCAATACTCAATTTATTCAATTAAATAATTTTTAAAACAATTATTTTGCAAGTACTTGTCTTTTTTGCAAATACATCTTTTTTCGTAGCCAATTGTATTCTTAAAAATCATTAATTGTTAATTTTAAATGCATTTTCAAATGTCCAAAGGCTAAGAAGACAGATGTAATTGCATAAATAATTTTTTAAACAATTATTCTACGAGTACTTGTCTTTTTTGCAAATGCATCCTTTTTTCTTAGCCAGTTGTTCTCTTAAAAATTATTAATTTGTATTCTTAAATGTATTTTTAATACCCAATTTTCAATAAAAATAAATTTATTTAATTAAATAATTTTTAAAACAATTACTTTACAAGTACTTGTCTTTCATAAACTACATATAGGTATAAATATTCTCCTAACTTTAAGTTAAATAAAAATTATTAAATTGTCAATTCGCTAAAACGGTCACGCGTGAAAGTCCTCGGTATGGCAATCGGAGGTCCCGGGTTCGAATCCTCCTCGGAACCAAAAAATAAAGTAGTTTTAATTTTCGGATAATTTAGTTTTAATTAAAATCATTTATTAGCTAGCAAAAATTATATTAATAAACTACTTGAAAATATTATTTAATTTTTTATTTTTTATTGTTTATTTAATAATTAATGTTCAATTAGTTTATATTTGGTTTATCCGAGTTACTAGAAGGACGCTTCAGGACGATCAGCTTTATTTAAAGAAAGAATCAATTAAAAAATATTAGGCTCATGCAGGACGATCGTCTTTATTTAAAGACTGGTTTTCTTTAAACTTTGCAGGCTTTTGCAGGACGATTGTCTTTCAACGTCCGGCATTTATGTTATTTTCATTAGCCTGCATCGTCCTGGAACTTGCACAAATAAGGACGCTTGCAGGCTAAAGAAAGTTCCAGGACTGAAAAATTTCAACTGGGGTATTTATATTGAAGATATATATATTTTTTAGAAGGATCAAATAAATTCTTTTGAAAAAAATCACTTATATGTGATATATTTTTTTATTTATTTTACGAGCTGCCCATCTTCGAGGTTTTTTTTTTTTTTCTTGTTGATAGAAATTCTGGTTGAAAAATAAAGAAAAAAAAATATAATATCCCCAGTCGAAATTTTTTAGTTCTGCTGAGTTCTTTGAGTTCTGTTGAGGCCTAAAATAAGGACAATCGTTCTTGATTTTCTTTAATTGTCTTTATTTCAAGAACGATCGTCTTTGCGCGTCCTGGAGGATAGCCGACTGTCTTTTCGTCAAATTTTCTTTAGTTCTTGTCAGTTCTTCTTTTAAGAACGATCGTTCTTTGCAGTTTTATTGAAAGACAATCGTTCTTCTCAGTCTTTTTATTTTTAAATTTATTTTTTTTTTTAAATTTCTTTCAAAATATAACTTTAAAAATTTTAACCCGTTAGAATTTTAGTTAATAAAAAAATACAATTACTGGTGCAACTACTCTTTAAATAATTATGTCAACAATTGCATCAGTCTCTCTAGCCAATAGACATTGAAAAATGCATTTAAAATAATTAATTAATAATTTTTATGTAAACAAGAAAAGGATGTATTTGCAAAAAAGACAAGTACTTGTAAAGTAATTGTTTTAAAAATTATTTAATTAAATAAGTTTATTTTTATTGAAAATTGGGTATTAAAAATGCATTTAAGAATACAAATTAATAATTTTTAAGAGAACAACTGGCTAAGAAAAAGGATGCATTTGCAAAAAAGACGAGTACTTGCAAAATAATTGTTTAAAAAATTATTTATGCAATTGCATCTGTCTTCTTAGCCTTTGGACATTTGAAAATGCATTTAAAATTAACAATTACTGATTTTTAAGAATACAATTGGCTACGAAAAAAGATGTATTTGCAAAAAAGACAAGTAATTACATAAATAATTGTCTTTTTTTCATTCAGTCTATATTGTTCATTAGAAAATAAAAAATTAATAATTTAATATGCATTTTTACATGTCTGTTAGCTATATGGACAAATGTAATTGCAATAAAATAGATTTAAAACAATTATTCTACAAATACTTGTCTTTTTTGCAAATGCATCCTTCTTCTTAGCCAGTTGTTATCTTAAAAAATAATTAATTTATATTTTTAAATGCATTTTCAATACTCAATTTTCAATAAAAATAAATTTATTTATTTAAATAATTTTTAAAACAATTATTCTACAAGTACTTGTCTTTTTTGCAAATGCATCCTTCTTCTTAGCCAGTTGTTCTCTTAAAAATTATTAATTTATATTTTTAAATGCATTTTCAATATTCAATTTTCAATAAAAATAAATTTATTTATTTAAATAATTTTTAAAACAATTATTCTACAAGTACTTGTCTTTTTTGCAAATGCATCCTTCTTCTTAGCCAGTTGTTCTCTTAAAAATTATTAATTTGTATTTTTAAAAGCATTTTTAATACTCAATTTATTCAATTAAATAATTTTTAAAACAATTATTTTGGAAGTACTTGTCTTTTTTGCAAATACATCTTTTTTCGTAGCCAATTGTATTCTTAAAAATCATTAATTGTTAATTTTAAATGCATTTTCAAATGTCCAAAGGCTAAGAAGACAGATGTAATTGCATAAATAATTTTTTAAACAATTATTCTACGAGTACTTGTCTTTTTTGCAATTACATCTTTTTCTTTAGCCACTTGTTCATTTAAAAATTATCAATTAATTATTTTAAATGCATTTTTCAATGTCTATTGGCTAGAGAGACTGATGCAAACGATTATATAATTTTTTAAATAATTATTTTACAATAAATCATCGTTTATAAATTGCAGAGGTATGAATTGTCTTGTAACTTTAAATTAAATAAATTTTTTACAATCTTCAGTTCGCTAAAACGGTCTCGCGTGAAAGTCATAGGTTTAGTAATCGAAAGGTCCCGTGTTCGAATCCCGCTCGAAACCAAAAAATAAATCGTTAAAATTTTCGTCTAATTAATTATAGTTAAATTATTCAAAACGTGGTAGGTAGCAATAATAATAAATAATCTATTGTAATTAATTAATAATTTTTTTAATTTTTTTTATTAATAATAATGTTTAATTAGTCTAATTAAACGTAATAAGAAGTCGGCAGAACGATCGTCTTTCTAACGTAAAGGCGATCTGCTTTCTATAAAGAGGATCGTTCTTATATTTTAGAAGACCTGAGAAGAACGATCGTCCTTTAAAGAAAGAAGTATATAATTAAAAGAGACGCGTTCTGCATAGGTCTGCTAGTTGGACAAATAAGGACGATTGCAGAACATAGAAAACTTGGTTTTCTTTAAAAATTTCAACTGGGGATATAATATAAGAAGAGGTGAGATTATCGAAGCATGAAAGGAATCTTGGACCCTTCCTAAACCTTTCAGTTTACAACCGGACCGAAAGGGGATGCAATATTATTCAAAATCAAAAAAAAAAAAAATCTTTCGATGGAATTTTGTTATTTTGTCCCTATTGAAAAGTCTAGATGCATATCTTATGTGGGGGTCCAGTCGAGTGAATATAGAAACCGTTGTCCCCTTCGACCTCATCTCTTTTTTTTTTTTTTTTTCTATCATTTTACCAAAACGAAAGGTCTGTGTGTTAGGATTGAATATAACGAGTAAAAATACAGGTAAAAAGGGTCAATCATGACACAATAGAATTGAGTAGAGAATTAAAAAAAAAAAATGTATATATATATTTTGAGGAACACAAAAATGTCTATTCTTAACCCAATCATAAAAGGCTTCTTTACTCTCATTTCATATATAATAATATAAAAACCGTGTGCGGCACCCTCGCATCAACTCATCCGATATATATTTTTGATCTAAAATTCAATTCAATAGGTAGATGTGCACTATACATTATATATAACACTGAATTGACGTATTTTTATTGAAATACTTTGCGTATATACGAACTCAATCCTCACATTTCCAAGGGTTGCGTTACTCTTCTTTTCACCCTATACATTTAGTTTTTTTTTTTTTTTTTTTTATTATTTCCCTTTTCTTATATTTTATTTTTTTTACGTTGTTATTATAAGTGAGCACCTTGCCATGATTGCTATGTATAACCTGTACCAACATATATATATATTATGTGTACATGAATACAAAGTAAATCACAATTTAGTCTCACATTTAAATTTTTCCAAATATTAAAAATTTTACCAGCTGCTTTTATCAATATATATATAAGCACGTGAAAATACCCTTCCTGCACTTTCAATTTTTTTTTTCTTTTTTGGTTTAAAAAAATCATTTTTCAGCAGATGTTACATATTTTTCTTTGATTTGTTGGAAAAAATGTAAAAAAAAATTCCAATTAAATCATATTATTTTGAAAAAATAATGAAAATAAAAGTTATTTTGATTTTATATGTTAAAAAAAAAAAAAAAAAATTACACCTGTTTTTGTGGTGTAAAATTTTCTGATTGTATTTTTTGGAATTTTTTTTTTCTATTGTATTCAGTGGCTTAACCCTTTCACAGGTGAATCCTTTTTTGTGGTAAACCCTTTCCCCTTTGTATTGTTCGATGATTTCCGCTAACCCATTCATTTTAAAAAAAAATTGAAAAAAAGATTCACTGTTAAAATCGCAGGTAAAAGAGTTATATTCTAGGTCAACAGATCAAAAAGATTTCAAAAGGGTTTAATAATATATACAACAAGTTGTAACGGTGACATTTATATTTTGTAAATATTTTTATGGGTCATAAATATGACTTTTCAATATTTATATATCTATATTTATTATCAAAATACTTTGATATATATTAAAATAATTATTTTGATTATTGAAATAAAAATAATATTATTTTATTTTTATATTTATTTGAAATTTATCATTGAATATTTTGATAGTAAAAATGATTTTGTTAGCACGTGTCTGATCATGACACAAAAAAGTTTTTTATCCAGTTTGATAGTTAGCATCTTAAAATATGTCTTTTCTTTATTTGATATAATATAGAATATATATATATTTTTTCTTCAAGTCATTATTATGAATTTTATCTGTTGGTTGCACCTGGGTATTACAGGAATAAACTTGCACAGAGTTGCGTCAGATATTTTATTGAAAGCTTAAAAAAAGAAAGCATCAAAACAAGTCTAAACTTGCACAAACCTATATGTATATATTTTTTTAAACACGCAGGTATATATGACACAAAAGTGCACTCTTTATATATATATATATTTGCTATATATATATTTTCTATTTTTTTATTTTCAAAATTCAACAAAGACTATAATGTTTAAGAAAAATATAAATATATATATTTGTGACGCATATATTATCCTTGGAACGAATTGTTATATTGAAAAATAAAAAAATCAAAAGTCTATACATTCACGTAACTCCAAATTTTAATTCCAAAACACGTATCTATCCAAAAAACAGGAAGTCTCGCGAAAGGATATCCTCATCTCTGACAATAAATTGATTTTTAGTAAAGATGATGATATTTTTTTTAGACAGTTAAAAAATAAATAAATAAAAAAAAATAATTTAAATCAATAAATCAAATTTTATAAAATAAATAAATAATATATATATATATATATATATTCTTTATTTTTTCAAGTCAATTTAAAGTTATTTTAGTTTAACGAAAAAATAATAATGTTTATATAAAAGAGTTGATATTTTTTCTATTTTTTTTTTTTTTTTTTTATGAAGTATAAAATCCTGTGTAAAGATAAGTCAAAAATAAAAATAAACATTTGAATCTAAAAAATAAATAAATTTGTCCCCTTGAAAAAAAAAATAAAATAAAATAAAATTTAATATATAAAAAATAGTAAAGTCAAACTTTAAATATAAATAATAAAAACTTATCGATATATTATAGACATTTTGATCAAATCATACTGATTATCCTAATATCAAATAATTTTCAAGAGTCCCACTGAGTTAAACACTCGTTGAAGTTTAATGCAACTATGCAGTTGTGGTTGTTCCACACACAAATTTTAAATAGAATTTAGAAAAAAAAAAATTACTGTGTACATATATATATATTCATACAAAGAAAAATAAAATAAATATAAAAATGAAGGCGTATCATCTTGGTGTAGAAATGTGAATTGAAAGACCAATAAGTTAAAGAAATAATAAAAACTCATCCCCATCATATCATATATGCATTTTATATATATACATTTTTTTTTTAAAGATTCATTTCTCTTATGAAAATTCCATTATATTATGTTCCTAAATAAACACATGAAATCCTGCTTGCTTTCTTGGCAAGTACCTAAATAAATATTAGAAAATATATATAATAAAATTTAGACACAGAGAAACATTGATCTTAAATTCATTTGAAACATACGTTGATATATATAAATGCACACATATTATTATTATTATTATATGAAAATAAAAAAAAAATCAAAAAAAGAATAAAATGGTACACAGGGGTTGCTTCTCATTTGTGATCGTGGTACCGTGAATTTATATACGTTTCAAACACAACTCTATTCTTAAAGGATTATCGTTATAAATTATACATTTTATTTTATTTTTTTTTTCATTTTTCAATGTTGCAATGGAACACGTATCCTACATACGACATTCAAAAAAAATATATTTTTTTATATATATCATTGACCAGTAGCAGCTTAGAGATTTCTATCACAGGATTAGTCGGACCGTGTCATCGCGGTATCCTGTCTATTTGGTTTCTCCTTCCTCAAGTCTCCAGTATCTTATAAAAAAAAAAAATAATAAAAATAAGAAAAGGGTCCCCTTTACTT
This sequence comes from Lysiphlebus fabarum, assembly GCA_011426435.1. Taxonomy (NCBI): domain Eukaryota; kingdom Metazoa; phylum Arthropoda; class Insecta; order Hymenoptera; family Braconidae; genus Lysiphlebus; species Lysiphlebus fabarum. The sequence continues at coordinate 5,489 of WSYQ01000243.1, read as the reverse complement.
ATAAGTTGGCATTTTTTTTTATATATATATAATTTTTTTTTTTATGTACATCAAAAAATATGAGATAGAAATATTTTGGGGGGGACGCTTTTATAAGAAATTCGAGATATATATTCTTTTGCTGGACCATCTTTTCATACATATAATTTTTTTTTACATCATATTTTTTTTTTTTTTTTAAACAGAGCAATACTTCACTGATCATAAAGAATTTAAAATATAAAAAAAAACAGACTTCCGGGCGAATCTCAATTTTTCTTAAAAAAAAAAAAAAATTTTTGGACAAAAAAAAAATTTCGAGTGCATATTTAGTAGCAAGGTGTAGTTTTTTTTTTGACCATTATTTGTTTTTTTATATATATATTTATTATTATAAAATATAAAAAAAATAAAAAGATGTTGAAATCATTGATCTGTAGATTATTGAATACCTATATCTATATATTGTCGGGCCCACAAAACGCCCGGGAGCAGCCCCATCGTTATTTTTTATTTTATTTTATTTTTTTCTCAGTATATCTTTAACTGGACGTCCCACAATTTTTTGATAAATATATATAATAATTTTTTTGAATTGACTTTTGCATTAACAATCATCAAACTAATGTATTGAAATATGCGAATGGTACTGTCCACCTTTATTTCAAAGAAAACATGTAATATAATGGTGCAAGTGGACGGAAATGTATATATAAATTTGACAATAAAATTTCATTTGGGTAGTTTTACTTTTTTTTTTTTTTTCAAAATACACATGCTATATGTATGCACATATAGTAAAAATGAGTAAATTTTACATTATAATATATATGTTTCTTTTGAGGAAAAAATGATTTTTTTTTTCGTTTTTGAAACCCTTGTGGGCGGAGCGGTGAGCCAAAAAGGGCAACAACGACGAAAGTAATACTAAAAATGTCCAAACGAACAGTCAAGAAAGACCTTTTTTGGATAAGAGTTTTTTTTTTTAATTCTTCTTTTTCTTTTTCATCATCATCTTCTACTTCTCTTATTGATGCTGTTTCGTATTTTTATACTTTTATTTTTTTTTTCCTCTTATTTTTTTAGTCTTTTTTTCACTCATTTCTGCGTTATTTTGCTGGCTAGAATATCAAACACGTGCAAGGGTGAATCACAAATCCTCGGTGGTCGAAACCCAAGGGCCTTACAAAGATTACTATTTTAGATAGCAATGATTCCCTTTTCAAGATCAAACCCTCCTCTATGTTATAGTTTTTTTTTTGTATTTATTTATTTATTTTTTTCAATTTTATTTATTTTTTACAAAATAATCTGTCTATAATTTTTAACACTTTAAAAGCTTATATATTTTATTTCGATTTTATTTTATTTTTATCAAAAATAATAATAATAATAATAAACAAATATCCTAATGGAAATTTTATTTTATTTTTTTCATAGTTTATGATTATGAATTTTAATCCATGCCTAATAGTTTTAATACATTAAAAAATTTATTATATGTATATAATTTTTTTTTTATGTCAAGATAGAGAATAATATATTTAAAATTTGAAAGGCTTTGACTATCAGCACTCTACATTATTATTTTTTTTGAAATAAATTAATATGTAATTTTTTTTTTGTGCACGTATTAAATTTCATATAAATATTATTCATGAATAATATAATAATTTTGTTCACACTGTGATATATTTGTAAGGAAATCATTAGTTTATTTCTATTTTATTTTTTTGAATCTTATAATATATGCAATCCTGATGCCTCAATCTTTGACTTGACATAAAAATAGTGTCTTTTTTTTTCTATTTCTACATGTAATATGCTTCAAGTTTCAAAATTGATTATTTAATATTATTATTATTTATTTGGTTATTTTTTTATTTATTTTTTTTACCGTTGTTCCAACTCTAAGGGGAACCCGTCTATTAAAACACGTGCATTCACCACCATAACAAGTGCATCGTCAATGCTTTATACAAACCCTCGAAAACCCATAAAAAAACTTGAGTTAAAAAAATAATAAAAATGAAGGTATTATAAAAAAAATAAATAAAAAAAACTTAAAAAATACAATCTCATCTATTTATGATGCTTCGCAGGATAGCCCCTTTTTTTTTTTCTTTTTTTTTTTTTTTTTCTATATGGATATATATCGTTGCGTGCTTAATGACTCAAGGATTATTATTAATTTTTGGTATATCTTTGGTAGACTATCATACAATCTCTATTGAAAAAAAAAAAATAAAATAACAAAATTACCTTTAAATTATTAAGAAATTATATTTATTTATTTTTTAAATGATATTGAAACTTTGAATCCTTTTTCTGTTGAAAGATCACAACTTTTTCCAGATTAAGACTGATGCATTTAAACATTTTTTATTTTTTTTTTATGACTTTTTATTTATTATTATCTAAGTTTTTATATCTTGTCATCTTTAACCGTTTTTTTTTTTTTTTTTAATGGCATTTTATAATATTCTCTTATAAAATTTCCCTCTACAGTCTAAATACAGATTTAGATTTTTATAGTTTTATATTTTGAAATAAAATAATCATGATTAATTATCAATAATAATTATTATTTTAATCATAAATTATTTTATTTCATAATTTTATATATTTTTTTTTTAAATTTAATTACTTATATTAAATAAAAAATAGAAAAAAAAGCTTCTTGATTTTTATCATAAAAAAACGTTTATATCATACTAAATTAATTTTTTTTTTTTACTTGTTTTTTTACATTACTTATCATGTTGGTAATAAATTAATTTTTCCATTATAATTTTTTATATTTATCTTGATTTTTTTTTTTAATTTAATGACACATTTTTTGTGGTTATTTATTATTTTTTTATTATAAAATAAAATTTAAAAAAAACTCGTCGCACAGGATAAAAGTAAAATATATAAAATAATTATCTAAATTCAATGCTACCGTTTGATGAGTGGATTGTGGTAGACAAGTTTTTTATATTCAATCGTAAATAGATAAATTGGTATTGAATTACAATACAAGATTAGGGTTTAGAAAAAATTAAGTGGTAAAGTAATCAATATTTTTTTTTTTTCCCTGACATATTATTTAAATTATTAAAAAAAAAAAAAATTTATATGTCAATCGGTATTATTGTTATTTGAAAAATAAAAAACAAAAAATACAATTCAAATTTTATTTGTCAAATGATTAAATTTCAAGTACCAGCTGTTGAATAAATATATCAAAAAAAAATTTTGTAATTTATAAAACAGCTTCTGTATATTTACTAAGAATTAAGGCATCTTAATCAAAAAAAAAAAAATTGTCTCAACACGCATTCAAAAGAAAAGATGATGGGTTATTTCCTCTCAATGGACAGACAACATTAAGAAGTTGCAATGAGCCTCATCATTTTCGAGGACAAAAGAGGAGGAGAATGAAAAAAATAAACGGTCTGATTTGGGTGGGCTTATTTCACGGTACGATAATTTTAACTGAAAAATATACTATTAGTTTACTTATAAATTTTGCACGAGGTCTAATACAAAAATAAATTATAATTCTTGGGTTTTTTTCTTTGTTTTTTTACCACCCACATGGACAAATTTTAAAATATATATTTGACCAATTTTATATTTGATGATTTTTCATTTTTTAAATTTTTCCTTAGCCAATATATATAGACACCATGTATTTATCTTAATTATGATATTTTTTATCATAAAAATTAAATCTTGACAGTTAAATTAAATTAAATGACTAAATTTATTTCAATTTTAAATATAACTAAACTACATATATAATTTTGTTATTTATTTTTAATTTTTTTTATTGAAATACAATATATTTAACAATCAAAAAAATGTTTCTATTATATATCAAATTAAGTATATATACATTATTGATATAGAAAATTATAATATAGCGTAGAATAAACGCGACGAATTCGCGGCTATTTATCGGATTGTTATTTAATTTTTCAAGCATTACCATAACCAAGTTAAGAGTCATCTAGTAGTAGTACACGTATATAATTTCTTTAAAAATATATATAAAAAAATTAAAAAATATCATTCTCCATGGCTGACAAATATTTTTTTTTTGAATTGCTACTTGTACATATAATAAAAGTTTGATAGTGTTAGGGCGGTATCGTTTGTAATGCCTTGTTACAATAAATAACGTTTAAAAATCATATATATATATATATATACAATAAAAAATATAAAAAAAGAAGAAATAAACTATATAAAGCGACAATCGTTTGAATTTTATTTGTATATCGTATTCATAGTTTAAAAATATATATACATTTTGAATATATATAACAGCTGTAAAACTAACAGAAGTGACCTGTCGTCACGGAATATTAGTATAGTCAAGAGAGTCCCTGTTTAAATTTTTGTATATAATATTTATTTGAATAGTGGCGGTAAAATTTGACAAAAGATCATAAACGTATTCACAAATACATTGCCATTTTTCACTATAAAAAAAAACAAAAATCATATAGGTATATATATATAGGACATAAGAAAACTATCTAAAATATGTAGCTGAAGAAAAAGCCAATGAAGGCGAGAATATTTAAAATCAGCGTATCGGCTCAAATAATCTCAAAAGAAATATCAAAAAGAAATAGCCCCCACAACCGCCTTGCACCGGTTCATCTCAATGAAATATACTAATGCACTGGAACGGGTGGTCCTTTTTGACTTAAAAAAAAAAAATTTTACCTCTATACTGTTATTTTATTTTATACATATATATATATATACTTATGAATATAAATTTTTATATCCAAGAATTATATGAGACGCAAATTAAGCGTGACACGGTCATCTTTGGAAAACGCGGATTTTCCCTTTTTTTATTTTTTATATAAAAGAATTCGTTTAACGAACACCTTGATATACCTTGTTTGTGGTTCTTTGATTATTGTAAAGTACATGACACATCTGTATATGAAAATATATGTAGGTCTTACTGTGACTAATCAAAACTTGAATAGAAAAAAAAAATTTATATGAAAAAAAAAAAAAAATGAAATGAAATAAAATGAAAAATAAAATTAAGCGTGCAACGTGAATGTCGACTAATACTGACCGAAAAAAATTGCCACGGAAAATTTTGTGGTGTAGCGTGTATCTATCCGTTGATAATTATTTCGATCTAGAACTAACGCCATGTAATTTTAAAATCGTAAGGAAAATACTAGATATACTTAAATTTTTATGTATAAAATTAAACGGTTCTTCAGATTATATATATACAAGTGCAATATTGATTTTTTATTTTTTTTTATTTTTTTTTTTTTTTCATATATGATTTTCAAATTGTTACGGATTTTTATCGACTATATGAAATGTTGTATCTTTATATTTATACAAATTTATAATAAATATATTATTTCATGGTTTTTTTTTTTTTTTTTGAATTACGCAAAGTCTATTGAATGTATAATTCATATTGTAATAATTTGAAGAATATATAACCTTTTTACGGTATATTTTTTAATATTTAA